>JAVTVY010025536.1:0-107213 GCA_036873755.1 Hanleya hanleyi
TCCGACCAGCTTCCCGAAACATCCCTCCTTGTGACAACCAAGATAACGCGAAATCTTAAAACATTTGGTGCAGTCGAACCAGTTGATCTTCCTTCCAATCATGGTTAGGTCTATTTATATTATGCATTCATTGATTTTGTTAGGAGAAATCTTTGCAGAGCCACCCCATACATACGAATACATCGATGTGCGTACAAACACCACGGCCTGTAGTCATGAAAAAAAAAACACACAAAAAAAAACGTCGTCTGCTAGCGCTTCCGATCAAATTATGAATGATTATGATGGTCAGTTGCATAAAAATGAAATTTATAGTTCATCAAAATGTAGTCATATTTTTGTTACAAGAGAAAATCCTCCGTATAAATAGGAGCACATTTCGATGAACTATAAATTTCATTTTTATGAAAAATATGTAGGCCTCAAACCAAAATCATATTGTTGAAAGAGTTATTAAGAAGTTTGATCATTTGAAAGTTTGATTAAAGTGTCATATTTTTGTGACAAGAGAAAATGTTCTCTATAAATGCCTCAAAAACACCAAATAAGGCCAGGGAGAACATTTTGATGAACCATAAATTCATTCAAATCGCTTGTCCGTCGTCCGTCCGTCGTCAGTCTGTCCGTCGTCAGTCTGTCCGTCGTCAGTCCGTCCGTAAACAATTCTTGTTATCGCGATTTCTCAGGAACAACTTCATGGATCTTTCTCAAATTTGGAACACAGGTTCCCCTTGGGGTCTGGTTGTGTAAGATGCCTTTTCTGGTCCGATTCAAAAATCCAATATGGCTACAAGGCGGCCATCTTGGATTTCCCCATGAAACCTTGTTATCGCGATTTCTCAGAAACTACTGTATGGATCTTTCTCAAATTTGGTACACAGGTTTTCCTTGGGGTCTAGTTGTGCAAGATACCTTTTTTGGTCCGATTCGGAAATCCAGTATGGCCACCAGGCAGCCATCTTGGATTTCCCCATGAAACTTTGTTATCGCGATTTCTCAGGAACTACTGCATGGATCTTTCTCAAATTTGGTACACAAGTTCCCCTTGGAGTCTAGTTGTGCAAGATGCCTTTTCTGGTCCGATTCGAAAATCCAATATGGCCACCAGGCGGCCATTTTGAATTTCCCAAGGAAATTTTGTTATCGTGAATTCTCAGTAACTACTGCATGGATCTTTGTAAAATTTCGTACACAGGTTCGCCTTGTGGTCTAGTTGTGCAAGATACTTTTTCTGGTCCGGTTCGAAAATCCACCAGGTAGCCATCTTGGATTTCCCCATGAAACTTTGTTATCGTGATTTCTTAGGAAGTACTGCATGGATCTTTCTCAAATTTGGTACACAGGCTCCTCTGTGGTCCAGTTTTGCAAGACACTTTTTTGGTCCGATTCGAAAATCAAGTGACGATTCAAATTAATACGGTTTCCCGAGTTGAGCCGTTGCAGCACAAGAGTCGGCCGATCAAACATTGGGGCGTATTCTATGTATTAACTATAGAGAATATCCATACTTTCACCTTCTATATCGAGGAGTTCAAATGATTTCGAATTAAAATGTATTTCTTCAAATTTTAAATCAGTTTACTTTAGTCCATGCCGTTGCAAGTGAACTGCCCCACCGTTTCGTCTGCCAACGGATTGCCTACACGAATTGACTTCACTCTTGTGACTCAACGTCACAACTCGACAACTGTAGACTATTACGTGTTTCGATGCATAGTAGATAATCAGGATTCAGACACTTTCAAAGTTTCAACATTACTGCATGGACCGGATCACTTCAGTATTAAGTTTTGTACCGTCTTACTATTTTCGAGCATGGTATCTTAAAAGAGATATCTCAAACTAGCCTAATAAACAGCATTCGTTCCTAATTATAAAATCTTAAGTATGTTTCATAGCTCATGACAAAGTGTCTAAGAGATTTGTCTTCGCTTCTAGTAACCAATGATGACGTGCAAAAAAAAAAAAAAAAAAAAAAATACTACAAAACGAAGACGAAGGATCCTCCGGACATTCACTTTCAGACTAACTTTGCTCATTTCACTTATACTATACCAACCGACACCAAGTACAGTTTCCAGAAATCTTGAAACTCCCGAAACTTATAAAGATAATATCATGGTGTTTTCCAGTGTCCCTATTTCGATCATTTTTCGCTCATATTCGTAATTCTGTAAACAAAATTACAAACCAATCGTTTGTTCTTAGTAACAATGGACAAAAAGATCCTCTTGTCATTAACTTACAATTATCGCACAATGGTGGGCGCCAAGATTTTTCAGGATCTCTCGTTATAATCAGCTGACCATCACACTTTTTTCCAGGCTGATACTTCTGTATATATTCTTCAAGAAAAATATGAACTTGCAGGTTATTGATTGAAAACAGAAATCAGCTATTCATTTTACTGCCGTCACATGCAGACAAAGGAGTTTTTCCCATGTAAACATCAAATATCCTTTATTCATTCGAGTTTCACAATAGAGACTACCGACCCGATTGTCGACATCAACTGACGGAGACAGTTCCGAAACAATATCCTCCGTGGATGACCAAATTGCGTCATGCCAGGTCATGAATAAGGTCTTGCAAACAAAGCGTTCACAACGAAACTTCGTAACTCGATGGTGTGCTGATTCGCATAGCTTTTCTTTAATCTGCTATTTAGAGGTAAAATTAATGACGGTACAAACGATTCAACGTTGTTTTTGTTTTCTGGCGAGTATAAGCCATCATTGATATTTCAGTGTCCAATCTGTCTTGCCAATATAATCAGCTCGACCATATCGCTGTAATCCCCGGCCCCTACCCCAAACCGCATTTCGAACGCCAACTGTTCGGTTAGGAAATGGGCACATGTAAAACAAAATATCCAGCTGGGACCCTTTATTTTTGGAAAAAGCTATCATGGTGACGGTTACATTTGAGTATAGCTAGGTCACAGATCAGCGTCAGAAGGAGGCTGGATCGAAACTGGCGAAGGTGTGTCGAAACTGATCATTAAGAGATGTAATTATACTCTCCACGTTTAAGTACATCGTCAGCTAAATTACTTTGTTAACCCTATCGGGGTTTTTAGGACCTGTCCAGGCCTGGGGGGCCGAAATGACCCCCCTCCCCTAATTATTTTTCTTACTCCTTAAGCTATGGGGCTGAAACTTTCCACACTATACCCTTTGGTCAAGCTCTACCAGAAAATGTGGGAAAAATTCAATATGGCCACCTTGATGACGTCATATTGACGTCATATTCAGAAACGGCATTTTTTGTCGATTTTTCGATTTTTTTATTTATGCAATTTCTCCGCAAACTGTGTATGATAAATTAATAAATATTTAATTTGATGTGAAATAAAATAGCATTTGCTCACTTTTCATCGCGGAAAAGCAAAACAGATTAAAAAAAAAATGACGAAAACATCACTTTTCTGGTACCCCATGTGACTGCCATCTTGAATTTAGGGATGATCTTCTCCTCGGAGGGTTATGCAAATCGGCTCAAAGTGACTCCAATATGATAAAATATAAAGTCCAGCAGTGTCAGCTCTCATTTTTTGTCGTTCCGGAGATAGCGCAGAAAGTTTGGTAGTCGGGACCTTTTGTCAAAGATGACCGGAACCGGAAGTAACAGCCGGAGTTGTCTTCTCATTAGTGCGGGTTTCTGCCTCCAGGGGGTGCTGCGAAAATCGGCCTCAATTTACGATTACTATACTACTGCGGCCACTGTCTGTCCCTCTCAGCATAGCAAGCGCTCGATTGAGGACGACAGACCCGTCGAAGAAGTGGATCCGACATTTTGGACCGCCTTGTCTATGGGGATGTTGAAATACATGCGGACGATATCGAGGCTGAAGGGGAGGATTCACAAACTTTACAGTGGGCATACACCAATATGCAACCCCAGATCGGATAACGTCAATGCGTTAATCCAGGATTTTGTTTTTTGGAAATGCATACAGCTCTGGCATCAAGTCCGAATTATCGTAGAATTCGAAACATTTTTTTAACTCAATGTTAAGGCTTTAATATTATTAACGTTTAGATCTCGTTTAGTGAACCCCTATCTCTCTCGCACCCTCATGGTTTTCCGTATCATGCTCCACACTTGGAGCGCATGCATATGGGCACTCCATACTATGCGTGCGCATCGGCCCACGCAGTGCGATCTTCTAGGTCCATTTTCGACACCGGAATTCACATGACAACCAGTAGAGATCCAAGCGCATGCGTCGCCCAGGCATATGCGACAAGCGTCCCACCGAAAGGCGCCCCACAAATATGGGTGATTTTAGCCTTTTCTTACTACTCTAATATATCAGCTGCAGTATGGACGAGGTTCCAGTTCCGATTCATCTGTTTCAAAAAGGAACGGTTTGATTGGCAAAATCATTATCAGGATCGTAGTGCATTTGTCTATATAATTTCTTAACAAAGTCATTTAGCTGACGATGTACTTAAACGTGGAGAATATGGTTACATTTCTTAATGAACGGTATCAGTTTCGACCCACTGTCGCCATTTCCGATCCTGTCTCCTTTTAACGTTGATCTTTGGCTAAGGTAAATACAAATGTAATCGTCAACATGCTAACTTTTTTGCCAAAAATAGGGTCCCAGCTGGATATTTCGTTTTACATTGTACATATCACCATCTCCTAAGTGAACAGTTGGCGTTCAAAATGCGGGTTGGGGTAGGGGGCGGGGATGACAGCGATATGGTCGAACTGATCATATTGGCATAACAGATTGAACACTGAAATATCAATGATGGCTTATACTCACCCGAAAATAAAAACAACCTTGAATCGTTTGCGCCATCATTAATTTCACCTCCAAATAGCAGATTAAAGAAAAGCTATGCGAATCAGCACTCAATCGAATTACGAAGTTTCGTTGTGAACGCTTTGTTTGCAAGATTATTCATGACATGGTATGCCCCAATTTGGCCTCCCATGGAGGTTGATGTCGACAGTGGGGTGGGTAGTCTTTGGTGTGAAACTCGAATGAATAAAGGATAGGTGATGTATACATGGGAAAAACTCCTTTGTCTGCATGTGACGGCACTAATTAAAAGCTGATTGCTGTTTTCAATCAATAACCTGCAAGTTCATATTTTTCTTGAAGAATATATACAGAAGTATCAGCCTGGAAAAAACGTGTGATGATCAGCTGAATGTAAAAATGAATTTATGGTTCATCAAAATGTTCTCCCTGGCCTTATTTGGTGGTTTTGAGGCATTCGAACATTTTCTCTTGTCACAAAAATATGACACGTTAATCAAACTTTGTACTTTCAAATGATCAAACTTCTTAATATCTTGTGCGACAATATGATTTTGGTTTGAGGCCTACATATTTTTCATAAAAATGAAATTTATAGTTCATCAAAATGTGCTCTTATTTATACGGAGGATTTTCTCTTGTAACAAAAATATGACCACATTTTGGTGAACTATAAATTTCATTTTCATTCAACTGACTATCATAATCTTTTCCAGGTTGATCAACACTTTGATCGGAAGCTCTGGCAGACGACACCATTTTTGTGGGGTTTTTTTACTCCCAGGCCTACAGGTCGTGGTGTTTGTACGCAGATCGGTGTATTCGTGTGTATGGGGTGGCTCTGCACAGATTTCTCCTAACAAAACCAATGAATGCATAATATAAATAGACCTAACCATGATTTGAAGGCAGATCAACTTGTTCGACTGCACCAAATGTTTTAAGATTTCGCGTTATCTTGGTTGTGACTAGAAGGGATGTTTCGGGAAGTTGGTCGGAGCTGACACTAGATCGGAACTGGCGACTGTATTTAAATATTTGCACAACTCATTCATTTCCATAATAAAGAAAACCTGGATCGTTAATCCGACTGAAGCGACAAATTTCTCGTTCGCTAGAAATTAATTGGAGATTATTGCTTTGGTCGACGAAAAGCCTTATTTTAATATATTTGGGGAACAACGTTAGATTGAAAGTCAAAATGCTCTGAATGCTCACATTGTGTAAATTCCTGCATCGCAATGGCTCGTCTTCAAAACAGTGGACACGTTTTTTACCATACCACATTGATATACACAGTTAACAGTAATGTCCTGTCCACATCTAGATCTAATTCAATATAGTTTTACCATTCCTCTGACGAAACTGTTCAGATGAACATAGCATGTCAAGAATGGTTCGAGAGAATCTAGAGTACTATCATGTTTCGGGTTTTCTTTCCAAAAAAGAAGATAAGATAGACTGTATTTCATATTTAGAATAAACCTATATGTTCCTATTGTACAGGTAACTTCGCATCTTCGCATCGCAACTTCGCATCTTCGCGCTTCGCTTCTTCGCATCTTCGCATCGTATCTTCGCATCTTCGCGCTTCGCATCTTCGCATCGTATCTTCGCATCTTCGCGCTTCGCATCTTCGCATCGTAACTTCGCATCTTCGCGCTTCGCATCTTCGCATCTTCGCATCGTAACTTCGCATCTTCGCGCTTCGCATCTTCGCATCGTAACTTCGCATCTTCGCGCTTCGCATCTTCGCATCTTCGCATCGTATCTTCGCATCTTCGCGCTTCGCATCTTCGCATCGTAACTTCGCATCTTCGCGCTTCGCATCTTCGCATCGTAACTTCGCGTCTTCGCGCTTCGCATCTTCGCATCGTCGTATCTTCGCATCTTCGCATCGTAACTTCGCATCTTCGCATCGTACCTTCGCGCATCGCATCGTAACTTCGCATCTTCGCATCTTCGCCTTTTTCCATCATCGCATCTTCGCATCGTAACTTCGCGATTCGCATCGTATCTTCGCATCTTCGCATCGTACCTTCGCGCATCGCATCGTAACTTCGCATCTTCGCCTTTTGGATTTCATGTTCTAATGCCAAACACGCGATGGCCCTTCTCAGCCATCATAGGGCAGAAATAGTAGAGCGAGCCTGTGAAACGGTACATGCACTGTGACGAAGTTTATTGTCATTCTGAACAGGGAGCCTTCCATGTTATGGCTCATACTTTGACCTTCCACCATATTTAATGATATCATCAAATATAAAGTATTTGCTGATATAATCAAATCATTTGCTGATATCAGCAAATCAATTGCTGATATCGTCAAATCATTTGATGATATCAGCAAATCATTTGATGATATCAGCAAATCAGTTGCATATACCATCAAATGAGTTTGTGATATCAGCAAATATTTGATGATATCACCAAATACTGAATAAAAAGTAAAACGGCTTGCAATACGCGCGCCAGCTTACTCCCCCGAAGCAAAGATTGAAGTGTTTATGCGGCTGCAACTGGCTGGCTGCTGTTGGTGAAAGAAATTAGTGAATATGATTCGGAAAATGGCTGAAATATATTTGGCATCTTGTTAAAAGGGACGTAAGATCACGGAGTACGTGACTTTCCAAATTATGCAACAAACGAGGTCGAACAGTCGATCTTGCACAAGGCGTTTTGAAATCAACATCGGTCGCGTAGCACGGTATGCTTTATTCACCGTTCCATTCTTGTTCACATCATTCTGAAGTCTCTAAATTGTTGTCAATATAACATTCAGTATATTAAAATAGGTACCACGGTCGAGGTGTACATCACCACCGGACAAATCGACATGTGCAACGCTACAACATACACTGTTTGTATACTGTTGGATTGTGCCGAGCCTCACGAAATAATGCGCATAAAATTTGCTATATTATTTCCAAAGTATACCTTTAATTTTCAAATTTGGACACGGGCGCCGGTATGTTTCTCTGTCACAGCTTTGATATGTATTAAAGTTTATAATGTATCTCGCCTATGTCAATCGCCGGCACTCGAATGGTGGTGTCATCCATCGTATTACATAACAGGCTACACTAGAATAATATTAATATGAATTCGATAGCTTTCACAATGAAGGTTCCATCGATTTCACTTGCAGCTGTTTACTCCGAATAATACTTTATTCACCAAAATAATGTTTGCTGGCAGACAAAATTAAACACAATGAACGCGAGCGATGAACGGGAAACTAAAAAAAAACATATACATTTAAAAGGAAGGACGATTATACCAAGTTGAGGATAATGTCTGGAATTGTTAGCTCATTTTCGACAGACACAACCATTCATGGTGTAAAATATACCATGGATCGAGAAGGTTGTTTGAAGAAACGGTAAGTGAGATGTCAGTGCAAAGTTTCTACTTCTCATACAGGTACGCATACAAATGTGATTATTATCTAATATGGACTGGTATTGTTGTGAGAAAATCTTCCTTTGTGGTAATGTGAAACAAGATAAATACACGCATGTTCACATGCATATTCACATGCATTTGTAAAAAATGTGTTTACATGCACGGTACTCATCAAGTCTACCGTGATACATTGAACTGAAGGCAGCATGGGAATAGTTTCAGCCATATAGCAGCAGGAATGATAAAAAAATATAGCCGCGAGCGTAAATTAGCGGATTGCGGGTGTGTCAGATATATGGGACTAGTTCGAGCAAATCTGTACAATTCCCCGACATTGGGACCCGCTCGTTCTTCATCATCTTGTCGAAAACATCCATAAATGTATTTTCGCCATCAAAACGCATTACTTTGAAATCCGACAAATTTAATTGGGCGACGATTTGATGAGGAGTTTTGAGTGAACGCTTCGACGATGTATGCCAAGTATTGTGTTGATCGTTTCAGCGGTCTTCTCCTGAGAAAATTTTGGAAGGTTTTCTTGCAACCAATATTACTGCTAAATGGATCGATCAATAGCAAAATTGAATGCTGCTCACTAATCTACACATCATGAACATGTACTACCTGTGTATAAGATTTCGTCCTATTTAGGCAAAAATAGTTTGTGCACCCAACTCTCCCTTCTGAGGCCCGTATGAGCAAATCGGAGCATTACTCCAATTTGGGATCCGTTCGTTCTCGCCATATTGAATAATATCTCAATATACAGCTGTTTTCGCTGGATATTGACTGGTCGAGAGCAGACCATATTTGTCTGCGGATTCATACCACGTATCCATTTAATCCATTCATACTAACGTTATACTATAAAAAGTAGACAATCACTACTGGAAAGATACGTTAAATGCCCGGGGAGATCTTCAGAGAAAAGTTTTCATAAAGACAGGTTGTCGACTTGTTCAATGAACAAATCTGGTATAATTCTAAAGGAAACGGGAATGGTTTTCCACAAATTGAAGAGCATATATACACAGATTATCACTACGAGTGATTATTTGTCTGATTTTTATCACACGAGTTTGATAGAACCCATATGAAACGAGCTTCAGCGAACTGAATAGATAAATCACCACAAGTATGATGATTTATTTCTCACATCACAATAATTTGAAATGTAAATGTCGAAAATAATCGAAAGGTACTTAGCTTAATTGTAAGGTTATGATACAGATTTTGTTTTATATTTCCACCTTCACGGGATTTGAAGGAAACTACAGATTACCCTAACGACACATCTTATTTAGACCTATATCTCTATAAAAATGAAGTGAGCCTTCTCTCTCGTCGACTTTACGACGAAAGAGATGATTACAATTTCGACATCGTAAACTATCCCCATCTAGACAGTAATATACCAGAGGGCCCTACATATGGCGTATACTTATCTCGCCTAGTACACTGCTAGATTCTGTGTCAAACGTGACGATTTTAAGCAACGCCACAAAACATTATTGCAGAAATTCAAGCGCATGCTGATAGCAAAAGAGCGTAGCGTGCAAGATCTATGGCATTACGTTTCGCAGCTTAATCCCGGGTTAGGGACCGTATGAACCTTTGTATTTCGAGATCCTTATAGACTTCATATGAACAGTCACAATCAAATCGTGACTGAGATACACTCTACACAATATTAAGAGAAAATTACAACTTTGTCTAAACAGAATTCAGAAATGGTGTCTAAAAATGCCTTCAAATTCTCCAGGACTCAGACAAATTGTATACACTTTTGCAGAAAATATTTCCAGCACAAAGTTCCAGTACTTACATTAGATGGAACTGAGATCAAAGTAGTAAAAGAGGTCAAATTCTTAGGACCACCGATTAACATTCTTATCGCATACTAATTGCTTGAAAACTAAGTGCACGAAAGCTCTTGATTTGTTGAAGGTAGTTGCCAATTATAAGTGGAGAGGAGATCAGCAAACACCTCTCCATTTATATCAATCACTTGTTCGTTTCAAACTTCATTGTGGCTCTATTGTTTACAACGGTGCAAGCAAGTCAAACTTGGCAAAGCTAGATCCTATTCTCCATCAAGGACTAAGACTAATGACAGATATATTTCTGAGCGCTAAGCAAGGTCACGACATCAAACCTTGTAACATTGCGCTTGATGATTGTTTGGCACCGAATTCTACATAATTTCAAGATTTCTGTATGTGGACACCGTGGATATCTTACGTGTCCACTTTTTAATACTTGAGCGTCATTTAATTCCGCGTTAACTGATAACACATATTCTGTAAACTCGTATGTTGATCTTAGTTGTTCTACTACAAACTGTATTTATTTAGTTTTCTGTAAGAAGTGTGGTCAACAGTATGTTGGCAAGGCCACCCAAAGACTCCATCTTAGGGTGAATGGTCACAGCAAATCCGTTAGGAAAAGGCAATTGCTTATAGGTAAGCACATTTCTGGACCCGACCATGGCTGGGACAACTTTAGTATTCAGATTATAGACGTCGTCTATCAATCTACCAAGGATTGCCCCTTTGGATTTGAGAGAAAACTCAGAGAGCGGGAACTATTCTGGATTCTGAAACTTGGGTCAGTGTTTCCGTATGGTTTAATGATAATGTCAGTGGATTCGGCAATGTTGCAAACCGCCGTTCAAGTATATCCAATATTACCCAGCTATTTAAACCCCATCAACGGAGACAGCGCAGCCATGGTTGGAGAAAGTTTAATAGTGCGATGATTCACGATCATATCACTTCAAACTACTTAGTGGGTTTAACTAACACACCTAATAGTACACATAGCTTACGTACAGTTCTGTGTGCGTTACCTCTGAGAGCTTTAAATCATATAGCCAGAGATATGCAGCAATCTGCAATCTGGGTGGTATAATACCACCCAAAATCACTAAAATATGTCACGATATAGCGTATTTTCGGTTGTATCGTCCAGTGAACATAATCAAAACATCCCAAGATCGGCTTTTCTTGAAACTCAACTACTTAGATAAAGGACTGGACATTATTAATTTACCTCGAATCCTGAATGATCCAGAGGTACGCAACACTGTACCAAACTATTTTAAGTTCACAGAACCTCCTTGCATTTCATATAGGTATACTAAATCTATAGCCATCAAAATATTCAATTACTCTGATGCTGTTACGGAGTTTGACTGGAACTTATACACGTCGGGGGGCTATAGTTGTGATTGTGAATCGTCGAACTTTATCTACACACCATGCAAACATGTTGTGACTGGTGACCTTGATGTGGTGAGTGATAAGGACCTAAGATTACTCCTGATGAAGGGACTTACATATAGAGAGTCGAGAAATATTAATCTGAAGGCCGACCAGAAGATAGTCCTGTCTGCTTTGGAACAGTACGTTATTGATTGGTCTAAGCGAGAAAAAGTTGAACCTACAGTACTCGCTGATTGGCTGGACCTCACCAAGTGCAAGGTCGTTGAAACAATCCGTCATATTGACAGAAGTACCCTTCCCCAAGCAAAACAAGTACTGAGAAGCCCCAATTCGCAAGAAGTTCTAGCAAATCTCCAGAGTAAATTCGTCATAGTCCCAGCAGACAAAGCTCCAAATAATATAATATTCATATGTAAATATTACTATTACCAGGTGCTGGTTGAAGAATTGAGTGTAAACATATCGTCATCAAATACGTCTACTTACTCCCAAACTGCATTTACTCTGGAAGATTTATTTAACAATCACAAAACGTTTCTCAGGGAAAGAGGTATTTGTCTTCCAACCAAACATAACGATATACCAAAAGTATACTGGACTCCCAAAATGCATAAATCACCATACAAAGCTAGATTCATAGCTGGTTCTAGAAGCTGCACCACCAAGCTTCTTTCAACCCTGTTGACGAGGGCCCTTCAGGAGGTAAAAACATTTTGGGAAAGGTATTGCGCCACTATTTCTAAAAACTCTGGCGTTGAATGTATGTGGATATTGAAAAACTCAAAATGTCTTACGGAAGAACTTGATGCTAAAGGTCACATACCGTACAGACATGTATCCACATGGGATTTCTCGACTCTCTATACTACAATCCCTCATCAGGACCTTATTGACCGTCTAAGTTCATTAATAGTATCTGTGTTCAAGAAAACTGATCGTAGATATATTAATGTCGGAAGCCATAAAGCATTCTTTAGCTCTACTACATACAAGAGATATCATTCATGGGATGTTTCTTTGTTTATAGAGTTCCTTGAATTTCTCATCAAAAATATCTATGTAAAATTTGGCAACACAATATATCAACACCATATAGGTATTCCAATGGGTATTAATTGTGGACCCCTATGTTAAATGTGACGATTTTAATCAACGTCACAAAACATTGTTGCAGAAACTTACAAAACAAAGCTACACCATCAAGCGCCTAAACTCAAAGTTTCTCAAATTTGGCGATACATATCGCACGCTGATAGCAAAATACGAGAGTAGCGTGCAAGATCTATGGCGTTACGTTTCGTAACTTGTGTCTAATTCCGCTTAACCCGGGGCTAGGGGCCGTATGAACCCATGTACTTCAAGATCCTCATGGTGCTCATATGAACAGTCACAATCAAAGCGTGACTGAGATACATCATTCTTTAGATAACGACTCTACCACGAATATTATGGATTAAGAATACTGATCAGCGATACGGATTTGACATTTTTGGAACATCATGATGTCTTGCCGGCATCATTGAAAACTGTTGACCGCTTCTCTCTTGCAGGAAACAAGCCTAATTTTATGTATACTATGATTGTCTTTTTGAATTTGGTGCTAATACTGTTATATGGAATATGGAATAGGTCTTTGGATTATGGACGCGGATGTTCTCTAATGGACGACGGCTGAATTATGAATGGCGGACAAGACGCTTGTAATTTGCCTTGAAGCGTTCAGCACATCCCATAAAGAAACTTTATATGTCGAATCAGATGAATTTCCTTTAGAACTTCGAAGAATTAAACTTTCACTGCAATATATCACAAAATTGCGATCAAATCACTCGAATTCTGCATATAACTGTGTTTTCAAACCTCAGTTCGTGGATTTCTATTTAAAGAAACTCTCTATTTTTCCACCTCTTGGAATTCGTATGAAACCACACATTATAGCAGCTGGTATTAAGCTTAGTCAAATTTTCCCTAACAAGATCTTACCAATTCCACCATGGCAGTTAGCTAAACCAGAAGTAGATATTACAGTAACGAAATATAAAAAAGCAAACGTATACACAAGAATTTGGTCTGCTGATCACATCAGGCTATTTATACAGATGGTCTAAAGATGGTGAAAGAGTGGCATGTACTAATATCTTTAGTTTCAAACCAGGCACTGAATGCACTTTACATGCAAATGACTTCAGCGATTATGCATTGAACCAGCGTGCAGTCATATTCTCAGATTCACTGTATGCGTTCAAGCGAGGAAAAGTGGAACTACAACTCATCCCACCATCTTGAATATTCTACAATTATATGACTGTAGATTTGGTCAACAGATTGATATTGCATTTTGTCGGTTGCCTAGTCACGTTGGCATCAAAGGTAATACTGAGGCTGATAGAATGGCTAAGACAGCCCTAGATAATGAGGTTGATCCTGTTGGAATCCCATATAGCGATTTCAGACCCTCTATCAGTACTTATGTGAGAAAGATGTTTCAATCTTTATGGGATGCTGTGAATAATAACAAACTTCATGAGTTCAAAAAAACTGTAGGCTATACACATCTGAACAGCCAGAAACGTTTCGATCAAACCATGATCAAGCGATGTACATGTAGAATCGGCCATACACGATTAACTCACGAACATTTACTAAAAAGAGCCAGTCTCAAGATGTATTCAATGCCACGAAAATCTCGTACTGAAACATATTCTTATCGACCGTTTAGATTTTAAGATTGCAAGAGATTCTTTTTATCGAGCAACTACATTAGAAGATCTTTCTAGTCGCGCGAGGGAGGACTGTGTCTTAGGTTATTTGAGAGAAATCGGTTTGTTGCATAAGTTTTAATGTGTGTATGTTTTAATGTGTTGGATTGCTAAGCCATTAACTTGAATACTTAGAATTTGGTTTGATCATCGCTATATAGCTGAAATATTGCCGAACGCGACGTTCAACCATAATTCTCTCTCTCTCTCTCACCATACTCTGGATAACGCAATTATAATGAAAATTATGGATTAAGAATATTGATCAGCGATGCGGATTTGATACTTTTGAAACATCATGATGTCTTGCTGGCATCATTGAAAACCGTTGACCGTTTTTCTCTTGCAGGAAACTAGCCTAGTTTTATGTATACTATGATTTATTATTTTAATTTGGTGCTAATGCTATTATATGAATTAGGTCTTTTGATTATGGACGCGAAAATTCTTTAATGGACAACGACTGAATATTGAATGACGCCTGTATTTTATCACATAACTGTATGACATTGCTTTGGACCGCTATGATGTCAGAAAACATCACAGCTACATGTACTTTCCTTGGAAACACAATAGGCTTAATACAACCAACTGTGATCTATTCCAAGTTATCACAATTTAATGCCTGAGTTTTCGACCGTCATCATAAATGATATGAAAATTATAATCTTAAATGTTACTATTTGAATAGTAATGTTGTATTACTGTGTGTTATGAAGGTATATAAAATAAATAAAAAATGTTAGAAGAGAATAGCCTCAATGGCAGCTTCCTACATTGAACCTTGAACAACGCTGTCTTGCCCTGGTGTCAGCGACATGGTACACAGCACGTGAGTCACCGTGAGCTTCGGATTGTTGCCATGATCTCTCCCCTATGGTTATAACATTGAGCGGTTTTTAACTATTGGAAAATGGTCTAAATATGAGATGGATAAAACATTCCCACCATTCCAAGAAAGGACCAGCAAGCTTACATTTGTGATAATCTTGGCAACCTCAGGTCGAAAATATACCAGTTATCATCGATGAAAAATATATTCTGGGTTAAAAACATAGGAAAGCACTCGAAATGACGAACAGGAGCTCAAGTGGCCAGTCAGATGTCGGTGCACCGCCCGCTCATTGTCCAAGGATTAACTTGCACTATAGTGGAAATTGCTCAATGGTTCAGCCGTTCTTTAGGGGGTATCCATTGCTTTTAATTACCATGTGCAGTTTCTCCTTCGTTGGCCCATTTGTGTTGACCGAGTGATTTTGTGTTGACCGAGCGTGACTGAGATACATCATTCTTTAGATGACGACTTTACAACGAATATTATGGATTAAGAATACTGATCAGCGATACGGATTTGATAGTTTTGGAGCATCATGATGTCTTGTCAGCATCATTGAAAACTGTTGACCGCTTCTCTCTTGCAGGAAACAAGCCTATGTTTAGGTATACTATGATTGTCTTTTTGAATTTGGTGTTAATACTGTTAAATGGAATAGGTCTTTGGATTATGGACGCGGATATTCTTTGATGGACGACGGCTGAATTGTGAATGACGGACCAGACGCTTGTAATGTCACAAAATATGGATAATACCAAAGTTAAAGGGTTTCCAGCCACGGTAGGATCCTAAACTACAGATCTGCTACCGTTATCATATATGGGTAACACCTACATATAAATACCCCTCCAATAAGCTTTAACCGAATCGTCCAGTTCAAATTGTGCCAGTAGAATTGGAGAATCAAGAGAGAGAGAGAGAGAGAGAGAATTTGGGTTTAGCGTCTCGTTCAGCAATATATAAACTACAAAGCGATGATCAAACAAAATTTTAAGTATTCAAGTTATTAACTTAGTAATTCAACACATTAACACATACACACATTAAAACTTATGCAACAAACCGATTTCTCTCAAATAACCTAAGACAGTTCCCCCCTCACGCGACCAAAAAGATCTTCTAAAGTAGTTATGAAAAGAATATCTTACAATCTTAAAATCTATATAGTCGAAAAGAATATGTTTCCTCGCCTGATCATGACTTGGTCGAAACGTTTCTGGCTGTTCAGATGAGTATGTAACGAATATTGGTATCCCCTAAACGTTAAATCAGGAGTAAGCACAAGCCCGAACCAAAGCGCAAGTCTGGAACGAAGTGTGCACGCCAACCCGGAAATGGACGGAAATTGAGGTCCACATGAAGCCACAACGCTCAGAATAAAATACGGGTATACACCGGGTATATAACTGAATGAACTTACCCTCCAGTGTCCATTCTAGATCTGTGATATCAACGGAGATTACTGCATAATGTTTCCGTTGGCAAAGAAACTGTGCAAACAATATACAGCGATATAATCAGCGATAACGAAAGTGAAACTAGAAGTCGGGAATTCCTCAAAGTCTACTTGGTGATAACGATTGGAGTTCCTAAACTGTACAATGATGCGAGTTGTCTTTGACTGGATAGTGCAGATGGCGCTGCTGGAAAATGTGTTTTATCATACGGGCAACACGACGTCATGTGAACGTTGGCCTGATGGGTATAAAAGTGACCACATTGAGCGAAAACTCCACTTCTTCACTCAGGACTGAAAGGTAAAGATTATCCAGCCTACTGGTACGGTAAGACGGGTCTTGTCCAGAGACAGGGAAGATACTCGGAGACCAAGGGTGTGATCGGTGGACTGTCGGGCAAGCCTTGCGCTGGACTGGAGCGGACCTCGGGAACGTATAGCAGCGGTATTACCGGCGAAACGCGGGCTGCGTTCGGACGACTGGTGATATTCCAAGGGTTGTGGAATCGGGCTGCTGATACAGGGGAGGTACCTACGGACCAGAAGACAGAGGGAATCACGATCTACCGTACCTGCCGGATTGGAGGAAGAAGTCACCCTCACAAGCCAGGTTACCTTGCACAGACACCGGAGTGTTCACGGCGGAGAGGCATAACGCTGTCTGAGAGCGTTCCCACCGTAAAACGGGTGACAGGGCACTGGTACTTACCTTGGAGGGAAGACGATACGGAGGCATCCTCGCAAGAGAGGTTACAACTGTGGAGAAGCGGACGTATCCACGGTGGGAAGACGAACCTACCTGTAGAGTGGAATACAAGAAGAAGCAGACGCATCCACGGTGGGAAGAGGGGAGGTGTAGAGGATATCTCTTACAAGGAGAAGCAGACGTATCCACGTTGGGAAGACGAACCGACCTGGAGGAGGGAATACGTACCAACCAGTTGAAGATACACGTATCCACGGTGGGAAGACGAAGCAATCTCTGGGACTATACGCACCTATAAGGAGAAGACGATCATATCCACGGTGGGAAGCCACGACGCTTTCTGGGGACGATATGCCTACCTTAGAGAGAGGAGAGCCGCTATATCCATAGCCTCGTTCCAACACCGGGAGAAGGAAGGACGCCGAGCCGATATCCTTAGCCTCGCTCCAACGACATTCCATAGTAAGAGAGGGGCCAGCAGCCAGGCCGCCCCTACGATTACCTACCGTATGGAAAGGGCCAGCAACCAGGCCGCCCTTTACACGGCACTTTATATTAACGCTGTACATATTTACATCTTTGAACCGCGATCATCCTGTACATTTAACTGAATATTATTGCATATTATTTGACTGTATATCAGCCTTGGTTGTCTCTACACTCTCCTACTTTCTCGATCCAGACAAGGTGACAGGTCGAAGTGAATCTTTAATTAACAAGGACTAGTGTCGGCAGGGACAGCGGCCTGACAGCTTGTACGCTACCATATAACGAGACCTAGCTCAGCTGCGTCCCGCTCATTGACATCCAAGAATCACAGGAGAGTGACGATGTGGAGACAACTTGCCCGCGGAAGGTCGAAAGCAGAATCTTTACCCGACCAATCAGGCCTGACAACGAGACTCGGGGAGACAGCAGCCTTGATAGATTTAGGTGACGAACAACCTCCATCTGCTCCAGGGCCCTGGGTACGTTGGAAAGCCGTTCCTCCAGCCGATTTCTGGACTACTCCTGTCGGGGCATATCAAGAAGAAAGAACCCCGAGACCCACAGGCGGTGCCTTGTGGATCAATGACGAAACAGGAGGGGACGTCGGACTGTGGGCACCAGTCACTCCGACGGGCAATACTTCACAGACAGGGCAGGCGCCAGTAACTCGGCTCACATACGGTGAAGAGGAAGACGAAAACCCGGCGACTGGCATCCAGCCTCGGAGAATCAAACAAGCCAAGAAGAAAACAGCGAAACGGCTCCTTGGATATGTGGCATGGGGAAGATAGACGACACTATCCATGGCCTCGCCACAGCATCCAGGGAAATACAGGATTGTCTGAAAGCAGTCATTGGTCTGTTGGGTAAACAACAGGTCTCGCAGAAGACGGGACAAGGCGAAGAAATTTTCACTAGCGTGAAGATGGATCACCAGGAACCGGAGCAGGAGGGGGATGGACCAAAACCAACCCCGAGTTGCACAGAAGGGAAACCACGAGCTCCCATGAAAACCGTAGCAATGGCGAAGTCGTAGAAAGCTCTGGTAAAAGTGTCCACGTACGATGGTTCCGGCCCATGGAGAGACTACCTCGTACACTTTAACCATTGTGCTGCTTTGAATCGATGGGGAGATACGGGAAGAGGACAGTACTTAGCCGTATCATTACGGGGAGCTGCCCAGCAGATCCTCGCCGCACTGAAGTCCAAACCAGGAGAGGTAGATTATGCATGTCTTGTATCCGCTCTAGAACGCCGGTTCGCACCACCAAACCAGACGGATTTGTACAAATCACAACTGAAAGCAAGGTTTCGACAGAAAGATGAAGGACTGCCCGAGCTCGGCTCTAGCATTACACGCCTCGTTCAGCTCGCCTACCTCGACGCTGGTCATGACGTGCAAGATACACTGGCTAAGGACCAATTCTTAGAGGCATTGGGTGATGACCTACGGTTCCAAGTTTGGCAATCTCATCCCAAATCATTGGATGCTGCGGTACATACAGCGGTAGAAGTAGAAGCTTACCGGTCAGCCCAGCATCGGAGGACCACTCATACGGCAAAGAGTACCGGGAAGGGAGAGGAAGAGAAGGCTAATATGAAAGAGGACAAACTTATTTCCCAGATGGAAGAACTAAGACGGGAGTTCAAGGGGTTGGTAAACCAGATAACCAAAGATAAGACCAAATCTCAACAGCCACGACAACAAGGAGGATCGTATTCCAATCGACAACGCCACGAGACCGGGGAAAGATCAAGGTGTTGCTGAGAGTGCGGTGAAGACGACCATTTTCGACGATCCTGTCCGCAGCTACGAAAACCACCTCCTAATCCCAAGGGCCCTTCGGCAGTACAGAAGGCAAATTCCCCAGGGGAGGCTGGACTTTATCTTCCGGTACATATTGGACCAACCATGATGTCATGCTGCGTAGATACAGGAGCCTCGGTTTGCATTCTTAACAAAGATGTCTACGACCAACTAGAACCCGGAAGGAAGCCACCACTGAGTAAACCTTCCTTTCCATGCCTTCGTATGGCCGATGGAACGGACATGGACCTCGAAGGCGAGGGTGAATTTAGACTGACGATCGGAGGGGTAATGCGTAAGCAGAAGATGGTGGTTGGAACACTCACGGTTGATGCCTTACTGGGATACGACTTTTTAACGAACCACCATTGCGTGATCGACGCCGTAAGTCACCGCCTGAGGATCGGGAGAAGATTCATCCAATGTGATGTAGTGGGATTTCCGGGCTGTCATCGGATGTCTATTCCGGAAACATTTACCATACCCCCAGGTACCCAGATGGTCACTGCTGTTAAAGCACAAGGAGCGCTAGGAGGAGAAGTCGGCATGACAGAGAACGAACCGGAATTCACACAACGGACAGGGGTGATCATGGCGAGGACGCTGTCTCAAGTGAACTCTGACGGAGATGTGGCTGTGAGATTCCTTAATCTATCTAGTGAACCTGCAGTAATAACGGCTGGCACATTATGCGGCAACCTCTCGAGGATTGATGCAGTTGATGTCGTATCTCAAACAAGCACCGGAAGGAAGGGGCCACATTCCAGACAGACAAGGGTACCAAAGAAGATACCATCAGCAGGATGCCCAGAACATCTGAAAGGACTGGTTCAGGAGTCCAGCAACAGGTTGACGAACCAACAGGCCTTTAAAGTGGAAGAACGACAACGATATGGGACACACCAGCTTGGTTGAACATCACATCAAGACGGGTAATACACCTCCAATCCGCATACCACCTCGTCGGCCACCAATATACGCCAGGCAGGAAATAGACAAACAGGTGGACGAGATGCTTGAAAGGGGAGTGATAGAGCCAGCCACAGGTCCATGGTCTGCGCCTGTGGTTTTGGTACGACAGAAGGACGGGAAGATGCGATTTTGCGTGGACTATAGGGCCTTGAATCAGGTTACGGAGAAGGACGCATACCCTCTACCACGGATAAATGATCTGCTAGACCATATGTCCGGGTCCAGTTGGTGGAGCACTTTGGATCTCATGTCTGGCTACTGGCAGGTCGGCATTGCACCCGAGGACAAGAGCAAGACCGCATTCGCTACGAGGAAGGGCTATACCAATTCCAGGTTATGCCCTTTGGACTGTGTAATGCTTCAGGGACATTCAAACGTCTGATGGAAGCCGTTCTGGCCGGACTCAACTATGAGCCCAAAACGCCTTCGATACCCTCAAACAGAAACTGACGACGTCACCGGTTTTGGCCATGACAGACTGGAAGGAGCCCTTCATCATCGATACCGACGCCAGTAACTTCGGGGCTGTGCTCTCTCAAAGAATCAACGGGGAGGAACGAGTAGTGGCCTACGGCAGTCGAGTCCTTTCAAAGTCCGAACGATCATACTGCGTAACTCATCGTGAGCTTTTGGCAGTGGTTTACTTCGTAAAATACTTCCGTCATTACCTGTACGGTAAAAACCATTTCTGCTACGTACGGACCATGCATCTCTGCGTTGGCTCATGAATTTCAAAGAACCCGAAGGCCAGCTGGCGCGATGGATTCAAGCCCTGTCCCTTCACACCTTCACGATCGAACACCGGCCAGGCAAGAAACACGGAAATGCAGATGCCCTGAGTAGGAGACCATGTAAACAGTGTGGAGATACAGGGACCCCCAGAGTTGATCAGACTGCACAATTGATTGCGTTGAGGGCGTCACGGGAAGACTTTGCTAAGGCTCAGGCAGACGATCCCGACATCGGACCAGTCTTTGGATGGGTTGCTCAAGGAACACGTCCGGCGTGGGGAAATGTCAGCGCACACAGCACAGTCACCAAATGCCTTTGGGGTATGTACAAACTGTTGGACGTCAAGATGGGGTGCTTATAAGAAGATGGGTTGACACTCGAGGGAGGACTGCTCGTCGATTGTGGGTTGTTCCTCGAATCCTGAGACGAAGAGTCATGGCTGAGTGCCACGATAAACCCACTGGGGGATATCTTGGCGTGATGAAGGCGATATCGAAAATCCGGCAGGCCTATACCTGGCCGCAGAACTTGTGAGGTGTGCAGCCGACACAAGGGCACGGGCAAGAAACCCAGAGGGCCACACCGAAGACAGACGACGGGAAGTCCCGGAGAACGGATAGCCGTAGACCTACTTGGACCGATACCGGCGACGGACAGCGGAAATGCATACATTCTTGTGATAGGAGACTACTTCACTCGCTGGGTCGAAGCAGTGGCTCTACCCAACCAGGAGGCCTCGACCGTGGCGCAAGCTCTGGTGGACCATTATGTGTCCAGGTTCGGCGTACCCACCTTCATCCACTCGGACCAGGGTCGCCAATTTGAAAGCCGTCTATTTAGCGGGATGTGCAGAATTCTGGGTATGCGTAAAACGAGGACAACCGCTTACCACCCCCAGTCCAACGGGATGATTGAAAGGTTTAATCGCACATTGGCACAGATGTTACACGCTAGTGTTGATCGACATCCCGGGGATTGGGACCTGCACATACCTCTTGTTCTTCTGGCTTATCGGTCCACGGCCCACGAGACAACGGGACTGTCACCAAACATGATGATGTTTGGAAGGGAGGTGACCCTACCCTCTCACTTGACGCTCGGAGCATCGCCGGCTGAGAAGAGCGAACCTGTTGCCTGGGTGGAAAACCTGCGTGATGAGTTGATCGAGCTACACCAAAAGGCCAGGGAGACGACTGGTAAGAACCTGAGGAGACAGAAGAAGATATACAATACCCGGGCTAATCAAAACACCTATTCTCCAGGCGACTTGGTCTATTTAGGCACCGTTTCCAATTATCGTTCGCGAATGAATCGTTTATTTCGTCAAATTTTCTCGAAGTCGCGATTTTCCAGGGCGCGAGGGAATGGGGTTTTTTCTTCAAATTAAACGATTCATTCGCGATCGCTGTTCGAATGGTTTTTTTTTTACTGTTGGCAATCGTTTTTCAATCGAGAAAATTTTCTCGAATAAAAAGCGATATCGCGATTCAATGGTTTTTTAATCGAGAAAATATAAGCGATTGAAAAAAACACGATTGAGGCTTATAGCCGAAAGTAGTACGGCAAGGTTCAGCCTGACTGACCCGCATACACGTTCGAGTTTCTGTATCATAAACACTTCAGTCAGACTATAAGTTCGATCATTTTTCTATTCTTCTTTGCCTTGTGTAAAACTATAGCGTGTTTCAGTTCAGTTGGCGATTATATAGATACGATAGGGATATTGAAAGAAATTGGGGGAAAATATATATATATATATACATAGGAATAATGGTGAACGATATATGCATATAATTATAACTTCATAATTACATATATTTTGTACGGGACACAGGCCCGGATATGGTCAGATTGAGTCATTTGCACTTGCAATTTCGTCTATTATTTTGAGTATTTCTGTGTTTTAAAGCTGGTATTATTCCAGATTTCTTGTGTAGTATTTTTCGTGAACGTTTTTGGCATCTGTGCGTGCTGAAATTTCGAGTTGATTCGTCAGATTTTCGCTGTTCGCGTGGTTTTTTGTCCTAAGATCACCATTTTCCTTGTGTAGATAGATGGCGCTGTATTGAATATAACATTGTCATACGGGGCTTTTGAATCTTCGAAAGCACTTAATTATTAATATATAGCGCGGGCTATTTGTAAAACTTTTCACAACTGTCCTTATTTTTTTGCTTGTTTGTTTGGTTGTTTGAATTAATCTTTTTTAGAGTTCCCTGGGTGGGAGTTTTGTTGTGCGGCTCCCTAAGTGGGAGTTTATAAGTGCAAAACCCCACAGTTGCCTGGCTTGTGGGATATTTCATGGTAGATGAAGACGTATATTTTCAGTAAATTAATAAATACAAAAGGGAAAAATATATATATAAAAGAAATGATGTAAAGCAAATAATGATATTGATTATTTTTCACAATTTGATGAAAATACACTTATTCATTCACCATCAAATATCTCAGAAGCCTGGTTATTACAGTATGGAAAACACTGAAAGTGGGCTGAACGCGATTTGCTTGGCAAGATGATCAAGGTATCGACTTTGGCTAAAAAGGAAACCTTGACGATGCGAAGATGTGTTTCAAAAGGCCTGTATAATTCAGGTCACGTGACTTGGTTGCTGAAGAATCGAACAACGCCCCTCACCGTGTATGAAACTATATGAGAAATGACTGCATTAATATAAAATATGAATATAAAACGTCTTTCTCTGTCCGACAGGTTTTCAACTCCCACATTTAAATCTTTAGTTTTGTGAAAAAAACGACATTTTTAACCGATGATCGTACTCGGATGAGAATTTTTTTCTCTCTTGCCAGCTATGTTAATCCAGTATGAGATGAAAATATATAATATTCAGGTGGTTTCTGCCTTGAGCTTCCCTTTGGAATCATTCATAGTTCATTTATCAAAATGTAAAATTAAGATAAAAATTATTGTACATATGCGAATTCAACCGTTATATGCGATTCAGTCACCATTGTGATATGTATTAACTATAAATATGAAATCACTGCCGCGAATATTCTTATTATCAATAAAATTAACTTGATGGTGATTTCCTGAACTTATTCACATCTCAATAGTTTAAAAGCTGTACCAAAACATGAATGGATACCCTTTCCTAATATATGTTTTACTATAACAAAATATACGTATTTAATTACACTATTTTTCATCTTAATTAACCTAGAAATCCTCGGCTGGAGGGCTAAGCTGTTCTGGGTTATCGCCATGCACCCATTCACACCTCTATCAAGTCTGTGCCATAATCATTCTGATAATGCAATCAACGACGAACTCAAATCTACTTATGACCTATACCCGTTATTTACAAAAACAAGATATTGCGACTATCATCCTGTATTGTTTATACCAAGTTGCATGAATATATGAGAAAATTATCGGACGTATAATGAAGGGAATGACTGAACATTAACACATTGTCGGCTCACACAATTATTAAAAAAACATGTAATTTTGTCATTTACGCTTCGCCAGAGTAAATCTGAGTGCGGACGTCACAGGAAGCATGGTACAGATATGTGTATAGATATTTCCAGCATACGCCCTATTTCGGCCTGTAGGAGACTATATAGATCGTGAATCATATATATTATCCGGTTATCTTACGTATTTATACTGTATAGTATACTAATATAGGTTTTCCATCGACAAAACCACAACCAACATTAATTGTAGTTCCCAGTTCGCGGATAGAGCGGCGTACGACGGCAACACGGCCTATGTGTCAGATATCACTCCGCCTCACGATTCTCTCGCACCTTGAAAAAAACGATTCTCTCGCGATTGAAGATTCGCGATCAAGAACGGATCGCGCATGGGTAAACGATTCAAAAACGATATCGCGAGAGAATGGTTTTTTTCAGAAAAGGTTCAATCGTTTTTTCTCATTTTTTTTCTCGATATCCTCGCGACTGATTCGCGAATGATCGTTTTTCAATCGAGAAAATTGAAGAAAAATCGCGACTGAAGAAAAAAGGAATAATCGAAACGATCCCTTACACACCTCGGTTAAACGAAGAGGAGAGAACCCGAAGCTGAGAGATCGATGGCTGGGCCCCTTCACGGTGAAAGAAGTCATATCTGATGTCACATACCGCATCCAGGGCGAGGACGGACGTATTCAAGTGGTTCACCATGACCGTCTTAAACCTTGCCATCCACGGACGACTGCTGGTGAAAGCAGCGAAGAATCTGGGGATGACGCCGACGATGAGATTGAAACAGAGCCTGAATACCAACAGAGGGGCATTTTCCCTATCCTGTAGATTACCCCGCCGTACAGACGAACACGAGCAGTGCACCAAGGGCTCCCAGACGTGTTGCGGGCTCACGTGTGACTGGCCCGCCTTTGGTAGTTCCGAAGACGAGGATGAACGGGTAGAGCCTACACGAACCAGATGTGGCCGAGAGACCCCAAGACCTAGTCGATTTCGGAACTATGTCCTGACATGCAGGCATGCTAAATATATGTGAACTTCGAAGGTCCGACACACCGAATTTTCTTTGATGATTTACTGTACATAGCCCACCAATCAAGACCAATCAAGTACCTCAAACAGCGTGACCGAGCATCGGCGAGGGCGCCGATATTTCGAAGGCGTGGATGGTGTAACGAATATTGGTATCCCCTAAACGTTAAATCAGGACTAAGCTCAAGCCCGAACCAAAGCGCACGTCTGGAACGAAGTGAGCACGCCATCCCGGAAATGGACGGAAATTGGGGTCTACATGAAGCCACAACACTCAGCATAAAATACGGGTATACACCGGGTGTATAACTGAATGAACTTACCGTCCAGTATTTGTGTCCATTCTTGGTCTGTGATATCAACGGAGATTACTGCATAATGTTTCCGTTGACAAAGAAACTGTGCAAACAATATACGGCGATATAATCAGCGGTAACGAAAGTGAAACTAGAAATCGGGAATTCCCCAAAGTCTACTTGGTGATAACTATTGGAGTTATCGTTCCTAAACTGTACAATGATGCGAGTTGTCTTTGACTGGATAGTGCAGATGGCGCTGCTGGAAAATGTGTTTTATCATACGGGCAGCACGACGTCATGTGAACGTTGGCCTGATGGGTATAAAAGTGACTGCATTGAGCGAAAACTTCACCTCTTCGCCCAGGACTGAAAGGTAAAGATTATCCAGCCTACTGGTACGGTAAGACGGGTCTTGTCCAGAGACAGGGAAGATACTCGGAGACCAAGGGTGTGATCGGTGGACTGTCGGGCAAGCCTTGCGCTGGACTGGAACGGACCTCGGGAACGTATAGCAGCGGTATTACCGGCGAAACGCGGGCTGCGTTTGGACGACTGGTGATATTCCAAGGGTTGTGGAATCGGGCTGCTGATACAGGGGAGGTACCTACGGACCAGAAGACAGAGGGAATCACGATCTACCGTACCTGCCGGATTGGAGGAAGAAGTCACCCTCACAAGCCAGGTTACCTTGCACAGACACCGGAGTGTTCACGGCGGAGAGGCATAATGCTGTCTGAGAGCGTTCCCACCGTAAAACGGGTGACAGGGCACTGGTACTTACCTTGGAGGGAAGACGATACGGAGGCATCATCGCAAGACAGGTTACAACTGTGGAGAAGCGGACGTATCCACGGTGGGAAGATGAACCTACCTGTAGAGTGGAATACAAGAAGAAGCAGACGCATCCACGAGGGGAAGACGAACCTACCTGCAGAGGGGATCTCTTACAAGAAGAAGCAGCCGCATCCACGATGGGAAGACGAACCTACCTGTAGAGGGGATCTCTTACAAGGAGACGCAGACGTATCCACGTTGGGAAGACGAACCGACCTGGAGGAGGGAATACGTACCAACCAGTTGAAGATACACGTATCCACGGTGGGAAGACGAAGCAATCTCTGGGACTATACGCACCTATAATGATCATATCCACGGTGGGAAGCCACGACGCTTTCTGGGGACGA
The DNA here is from genome assembly GCA_036873755.1 of Hanleya hanleyi. Lineage (NCBI taxonomy): Eukaryota > Metazoa > Mollusca > Polyplacophora > Lepidopleurida > Hanleyidae > Hanleya > Hanleya hanleyi. The sequence goes on from JAVTVY010025536.1 coordinate 27,137, forward strand.
TATACCTACCTTAGAGAGAGGAGAGCCGCTATATCCATAGCCTCGTTCCAACACCGGGAGAAGGAAGGACGCCGAGCCGATATCCTTAGCCTCGCTCCAACGACATTCCATAGGAAGAGAGGGGCCAGCAGCCAGGCCGCCCCTACGAGTACCTACCGTGTGGAAAGGGCCAGCAACCAGGCCGCCCTTTACACGGCACTTTATATTAACACTGTACATATTTACATCTTTGAACCGCGATCATCCTGTACATTTAACTGAATATTATTGCATATTATTTGACTCTATATCAGCCTTGGTTGTCTCTACACTCTCCTACTTTCTCGATCCAGACAAGGTGACAGGTCGAAGTGAATCTCTAGTTGGCAAGGACTAGTGTCGGCAGAGACAGCGGCCTGACAGCTTGTACGCTACCATATAACGAGACCTAGCTCAGCTGCGTCCCGTTCATTGACCGGCCCGGCACACGTTACAAGTTTAACGTAAAGGTTTTTTTTAATCAAAAGACATATATACATGGAATAGACAATAAAGACCTCGCTGCCTTATTGCGACACTGGGACGTCGCCAACTGACCATATGCAGTTTGTTTATTTCAATATACTACTTCCAACATGCAATTGATGGGGATGGCCCGGTTATTGCATATGCTTAACATCTACAAATATATAAGTCTTTATCAGCTTCAAGGTGGTACTAGGTTCAACCCTGTGTAATAAATCACATACACACACACGGCACACAAGATGCATATAAAGACACATGGAGCTATATTTACCGTGCATACGCAAAAACACATACCATTCCCCACCCCAAAATTTGAATTTAGAATTGGGAAAGGGATAGACTTTAATAAGAAGTGAGTTATGCGGACCTTAAGCTATCATCTGCAACGGTTATCACATATGGATGACATCTACAGCTGTATAACTCTTCAAAAACATTATCACAATTTGGCAGAATTTGCCACCCTAAGTGGTACCAGTTTCGACCCTGGGCCATAACACGCATACACGCACATAAGGTGCATATACAGAAATATGCAGCTGTATCACAGTATTATACGTGCTTTTAACCCCGCAAATCTATACACCAGTCTTAATTAATCGTTTGCTAAAAGGGAGGGGGAGATTTAGTTCAATGTCACAGTCAAGGTTATTTCATTCATATAGAAAACGCCAGTTTAATTTGAATGGTGAAGGAAGCTGGAGCATCCGGAGATCACCGTCCGTCGGCAAGTAACTGGTAAACTTTCGCACATGCACCAGCTGGGTTCCAACCCGTGCCGGTTCAGCGATGTGAAGCTAGCGGTCATCAGCGAAACGCCTTAAATCAACTGACCACTGAGGGTTAATTGTCCGAATCATGTTTAATTACTTTTTGCTGAGATTCGATATGGGTAGAATTCCATGGTAACCTTTAAAGGCCATGTACATGTATACGAATTGCTTATATGCCAAGGAAGATGAGCCGCAACCTTGTCAGTGGTTCAGCTAATTTGCATACAGTCATATAGTCCAGTAAATCTAGCGCATTTTTGGGGTCAACCCACCACAAATTGCAACAGAATTTATTTCACTGCTATGCATTTCGGAAAGGTCCCCAGAGTAACATACTAAAAGTCTACAATCTCATATGCATGGGAAATATCTTAAATTTCAAGTTGAAATTTGAGGTATTTTTCGCGAAATTTCAGTGTTTATCTGTCTCTTGCTCCTATAAGAAAACCTTGTACTTGGTAGTTATCGTGAAAGAAATGGGTCATTACTTACACCCATTCCATTCGTTATCATATCAAGGTTATACTCAGCCTAAAATAATACGCTTGCACGAAAATATTTATGAAGAAATTCAAAATGGCGGATGTATGGGGTCATTCTAAATCTGAACTTTTTACCATTTTCATGACAGTTCGGGCAATCTATCTGGGTTTTTTTTAGCTGGACCCAAAACAAATTGCAACAGATTTTTTTTCACTGGTTTGCATTTCTAATAGGCCCACAGAACAATATACTAAAAGTCTACTAAAATCTATTTGGTGGAGATACGACTTTTTCTAAAACAAAGATACACCATCATGCTTCATATAAGAATGTAGAAAATATTGGTTTATCTCTGAATAAGGTCAGCTTTATCATCCAGAAATCCAATCAATACATGATGATCTAGGATACATTATTCTATGGTGGTGAAAACATTTGCATTCCCAATGGATTTGCTCATAAAAGTAGATAGCAAAACGATAGTTCAGCACCAGGGTATATAATCATACACGGCAATATCCTACCAGTTGGCATTATTTCCATTAGCATCGTTATCCGAAAGGGAACTGAGAAGCTGTGATATATTTTCTTTCAACCTATGACAATCACAGGCAATAGTTCCATTAACTTATAAAGATATAACTCTATTATCACAAGCACGTAGCCAGTGTCAGGTCCGACATTCAATAGTGTTTGTACCTTGCGGGAAAAAAATGCAGTCTTGCCAATTATTAGAGAGAGAGAAATTAGATTCAACGTCGCGTTTAGCAAATAGTTAAGATATATAATGACAATCTGCCAAACATTTATGATCCATCACAATTGTTTGTAAGACAAATGTTATTGATGAAAGAAGAATAATTATGCAGATCTGGTTCTACATTCTGGTTCATGGTAACATTACTAGGGGAGGTGACTTTTCATACATATAGTTGATGTCTTTTATTGTTATTCCTCATGAACACTGCCATAAGTTGAGGAATATTTCACAGCACTATCAATCCCAATACCAGTCTTCGCCAATGTCATTTTCAGAGGTCTGGGTTTGATGAGTTTGCACAGCTCAGTCGTTTGCATTCTCCACACACACTTGAACAATCCAGGCCATGATCCTTACAGGCGCATCTGCTTCAGCTGCAATCCTTCTTTCAGTTCCACCTGATAACCTCAAGTAGCCCCTGAAGCTGGTGGCAGATCAGTTTTCGCAGGGAGAAATCGATTGAATTGTCCACTCCCATTTTTGTGGCTGCAATGGATGGTCTTCCCCTCAAGTCAATTCCTTCGTCTGGGTTACTAGTGTATAAACATATAGGCGTTTTCTATGCTGCTGCAATAAATGACGTTCGTCGGGACTCTCATGACCTGGATGAGCACATCAGCTTGTTGACGAAATAGCTCAGTGACAGTTGTCTTATTCAAGGCATCACCTTTGTCAATGCCATATGGTCGGAATACTGTGTCACAGCGCAGAATGTCATGCACAAGCAACATATTTGTACAGACTTGCATTCCTAGCACAGCCTTTGTCTTCTTGACATTCCAAACTCTCCGGCCTCGCTAGTAACTTGGTCATTCAGTCAAAGAAAGAAGAATTCCTATCAAACAACGTCAACAAGTAGCAGTTCATTACTCTTATGAGTGCCCAGTTGGAAAGGGTGGGATGTTTCATATGCAGATGTTTTTATTTTAAAAGCTGCCGTTTAATCGACTGAAAGCATCAAAACTTTGGTTGGTTATGATTTTGACCGGTTAGTTCTGCTCAGTTTCCATGCACACATGGGTGACAATGGCATCTACTTTCAGCCAAGAGAATGCAAAGAAACGGATAGTTTGGAATGTCAAGAAGACAACGGCTGTGCTGGGAATGTAAGTCTGCACAAATATGCTGCATGCCATTCATGGCTTTGACACAGTATACTGACCATATGGCATTGGCAAATGTGCGGCCGTAAAGAAAACAACGCTCAATGAGCTATTTCGCCAACAAGCTGAAGTGTTCAACCAGGCCATTGGGAGCCCCGATTGAGTTTATCTATTGCAGGTGCTTGTGTGTTTATACAATGGTAACCCTGACGAAGCAATAGGCTGCATGAGATACAAGCGTTCCTGTGACAAAAACGAACCATATATGTGCTGGTACAATTACAACACATATAAGAGAAGTGGGAAGAGGTGCCGACATACTGGCATTCAAAACCTTCCACCAACATCAGCATCAGCTAAGTATCAAGGTTCGCGTGTTTAGAGTGGAAAGGGGAAGACCATCGATTGCAGCCACAAGAATGAGGGTGGACGGCTTCTCTCTGTGAAAACTCCCACCAGCTCCACTGGCACTCTTTGAGGTTGTCAGGTGCAACTGCAAGAAAGATTGCAGCTGAAGAAGATGCATCTGTAGGAGCATGGCCTATATTGTTGAAAATGTAAAATGAAACATGGTAAATGTCATGGTAGAACGTAATGGTAGAACATCAAGTTTGCCTATAATCTAGATTATTATTTGTTTGATAATTAGATGATAGGATCTGCATAATTATTCTTCTTTCGTCAAAACATATCTGACACACAATTGCCATAGATCATTAATGGTTTGCAGAGCTGTATTTTTCAACAAGGCACTGTTGTGATAATAGAGAGATATCTCCATGAGTGGGTTTGTGAAGATATTGTCTGTGACAGTTATCGGCTGAAGGAAAATATATCACAGTTTGTCATTTCATTTATTTTGGGAGAGAATTTCTCTTTCAGATGATTATGCTAATGGCAAAAATGTTAACTGACTGAATATTACCATGTATAATTCATATAGCCTGATGCTGAACTATCAGTTTGCTATCTACGCTTATGAGCAAATCCACCGTGAAGACACATGTTTTCACCACCATGGCCATGTACCCTGGGTCATGCATTAATTGGATTTCTGGGTGATAAACTGTCCTTATTCACGGAAAAAAAACAATATTCTACCTTGCTTATATGAGGCATAATAGCCTATTATGTATTATAAAATGGCGCATCTTTGTTTTCAAAAAAAGTCGTATCTCCACCAAATAGATTTTGGTAGACTTTTAGTATGTTGTTCTGGGAACCTATTAGAAATATATACCAGTGAAAAAAATTCTGTTGCAATTTGTTTTGGGTCTAGCTAAAAAAACCCAGATAGATAGCCTGGACTGTCATGAAAATGGTAAAAAGTTCAGATTTAGAATGACCCCACACATCCGCCATTTTGAATTTCTCCATAACTATTTTCGTGCAAGGGTGTTATTTTAGGCTGAGTATAACCTTGCTTTGATAACGAATGGAATGAGCGTAAGTAATGACCCATTTCTTTCGCGCTTAGTACCAATTACAAGGTTTTCTTATAGGAGCAAGAGACAGGTAAACAATGAAATTTCGCGGAAAATACCCCAAATTTCAACTTGAAATTTAATATATTTCCCATGCATATCTGTTTGTAGACTTTTAGTATGTTATTCTAGACACCTTTCGGAAATGCACTGCAGCAAAAACAATTCTGTTGCAATTTGTGGTGGGTCAAACCTCAATTTGACTGGACTAATAGGCGACTGTCTTAGTACGTAGAAAAATAAGTTCACTACTTCTAGTAATCATTTTATCTACCCAATCTAGATAACTCACAAATTGGTGAAGATTTAGACAAGTAACGCATTGTCATTATGATTAACATTGAATAATACTTGATATCAAATTATAGATCATACATCATAAAAACAAACGCAACAATTACGTTTCAGAAGTAAGGGGAACAACTCACCAACTTTCGCCGACTAAAGATGTCACTTATAGAAATGTCAATTCGGTACGATGTTTAACTTTACCCCCCAAGCAATTCGCATATATGGATATCTGTTTTGAAAGGAAGAATAAGTTAACCCTCTGTGGGAATCGAAACAATGACCCTCCAATCCCTGGAATTGCACTTACTGTCTCAGCTATACCGACTCATTGATAATACCCAAAACTGACTTTATCCGCAACTAGTTTTATAATACAGAAATGACTATTTAATGAGTTAGACAAACGTGTGCGCAAACAATACATCATAGTTGTGCAGTTATATTGTGCACGTTCGGTTACAAGCATGACATTTGGCACATAGCTATTTTGAACGATCCTCTTTCGGAAGACAGCGTCTCTATCTTCATTCTCGCAAGCCAGGGCCTTGCTTCGCAGGTATTGATGTTCCCGTCCTCTTCGGCACTCAGAATCTCTTTAGATTAGCATTAATGACTCTCGTAAATTCAATACTTATGTGTATCAGCAGATAATGGGCAGAAACATATTGCATTTGACATCATTCTCTTAAATCAGAGCCCATTTCTACTAGAATTTACTCGTTCTATACTTCACAATTTACGTTACTTTTCAATCAGTTTTACGAATGGAAGGACGTCATTTATTAGCAGATACTAACCATAAAAGCGAACTATTTGACCTCGTTGTCAAAAGCTATGGCCTTGATTTCCTGGAGGGTTTTTGAGTATGATTTTGATACTTAGATACCTTTCATATTGACTTTAATTTGGCAGTTATTTTCGTGAATGCAATAATTTGATGTACCAAAAGATAATAACGAGAATTCGACATCATTCTCTTACGCACAGACCTTGTTTAGTGAACTAGCCCTGACATTTCGCACTTAAATTACCCTCGGAATGACTCAGTGACAAACATATTCACGAACTGAGTATAGGGAGATATCCATAGATACTGACTAGAAATGTTTCTTATTTGCAGAATTTTCTCGAATATCAAGACTGTCACAGGCCTCAATTTCAATAGTGGAAAGTGTCATTATTCCTCTTGGCCAGTTCGAGAAAGCCTTCAACCCCATTCCATAGTTTCACAGATCAAAATGATAGACCTGATACTAAATTCATTGAAAATTAAGGAAATATAAATTTTCCATTTTGCTCGGCAAAGTAAGCGAGAAGGGAGACTGAAGAGCGTAGATTTTCGCGCTATGACTAAATCACTGAAATTTATTTGGATTTCCAAATATTAGAAAGCCTTTTTGATTTGCAAAACTCAACGGCTGAACCGAATGTTTTGAAACTTGGCATGCACGATACTTGTACCAAGACATTGCCAAAGCGATCATTGTGACTTCATTTGTCAATTCAGTATAGACGGCACGGAACAGTTAAAATCGTTGGATTTTGAACGGGGAAAGTGAATATATATATATATGGTATCAGACCTATTAGGCAATTCCTAATGGCGCTTTTTTTCTAGAATTACCACTACCTCCGCTGATATGCCTTTCACTGTATTTATTGCCACTGCCGCAGGTTTTGACTACAATGTAGTCATTTCTCACTTGTTTAAATCAGACTTCCAACGTGGCTATCAATTGTACTTTAACACATAAGCATCGTTTTCGGTTATTTTCTTATAACGGCTGTGGTACTGGGCATAGGACGAAACCAGATTGATATGCTGTACATTTATCGAACCAGTTTGTTTTCTCATTTCAAAGAATACAATTTTTCTCATACATCGGAGAACATGTTTCTTGCTTTCTGTTCTATGGGTAAATATATGTAATTAAAAAGGACTTCGACCAATAAACAATGGAACCATTTCATTATACCTCAGATTATGCATCCAAATGTAACAATATATGCGGTCCCGGATAGTCAACATAATGCTTTTGAAACAAGTTCAATAATGTTATAAACATATGCCAATAAAATTGCGAAGAACTGTAGATAGTTTAACTGAAATGCTCGTCATGTCAATTTTACTTGCAGGGTATTCTGGGGCATGGTCGTGTCCATGGCGGTGATAGGATTGCTCGGTACACTCCTGATACAGTTGCGTGACATGCTTTCCTACCCATCTAGAAATACTCTGACTGTCGAGATGAAACCAGAGCTGGATTTTCCTGGTGTCACAATCTGTAATCTGAACGTGGCCAGAAAGAGCGAGGTGGTAAAGTATCCAGGTATGAGGGAGCTCTTCTTAACCACGACGGATATTGGAGAATATACAAACACGACGATATGGAATGGTAAAATATCCAAGTTCCAGATAATCGGTGAAGACGAGGCTCGTCTAATTCGCGATATGGCACATACTATGGAAATGACATTCGTCAATAAATGTGTATGGCAAGGCAGAGATAGAAAGTGTAGCGAACTATTTGACGTCAAGCCAACAGAAATAGGAATGTGTTTCACCTTCAACAGATTCTCCGTAAATCACACCCAGAGCTACAAATCACGAACGCCCGGAGATCATCACGGCTTATACTTGACTCTTAACATTAACCAATCAGAGTACGTAGCTGTGCGGAAGACCAAATCTGCTGGTTTTCGGGTAAGTTAATCTGTTTTTACAAATACGGATGAATAATAGAATTTCATAAATTTCATCTCCCGTCATGTGAAAACCAGTCAGGCTTCAGGTGGATATTATACGGTTATTATTTGTGATTCACCGATTTGATATCTTAACCTCAGTTTAAATTTCAGGACGACGGCGTATTTTTAGGATTATATGTGCCTATTAAATTCATTAATTCATCCTGGCGAATTCTCGAATCTTCTCATTGAAGGTTATCCTCCATGATTTTTTCGAGACACCCCTTCTACGTTATCATGGATTCATCATATCACCGGGGTATTCTACATCTGCTAGCATCAACATGAGACAGGTAACTCTGATAGTCGCACAAGAAGGCGATTATTGTGTTGAAATTCTCGGTAACCTCCATAAAATGGATATATTCACCATTATATGATTATAAATCAGTCTTCTTCCTACCTCCGGAAAGCATCTGTTATCTGTATAATATGTAAAAGGCAATATCTTTTGACATTCGTTTCGTCAGATTGGAATCCCTTTCATTTATTAACAAGGTTAAGTTGAAGAGGGATTTCAAGCTTGTGGTGAATTTACATAAAGCTGAAAATACATCACACGTATCCTGATTTCCTATATTATAGCTGTTTTAGTTATAAACTGATTCCCAATTTTGTATGTATATATTCAAAATCCTATCTTTATATTACCCTATGTTTATATGTCACTCAAAGAGGGACATTTTACTTCACGGTGTTTATTGGATTTTTTGTTTAGATTACGCACCTACCAAGGCCATACAGAGCATATGGAGACACACACTGCGTGGAACGTGGAGATCGGGTTTTGAAGTATTTCTCGAATTACGACGCGAATGCCTGTCTCCTGGAATGTCAGATTGATTACATTTTAGGGGTATGTGGATGTAAAGGTGTCTTTGATCCAGGTAAATACCTGTGTATATTATTGTATAGGACAAGTTTTTTTGCCTACTGGTCGAAGTTTAAGTACATATATCGTACATTTTTCTGATCAGAATAATATAGCCACATAACATTTCGTTACGAACACTTGTGCCAATCGAAAAACACTTCTTTGTGATCGATCATACAAAATAGGAACTGCCAATTGATTTTAAAGGAGATGGCGTCCGGTGAATGATTTCTCAAAATGGGCTCGGATAGATTTCCTAATTTTGTGATATATTGTACTAGACGTATGAGTCATATGCATCTCAATTTTCTTATTAGCAATAGCATGCGTCTGTCCTGTTCCAGGTTACCATGTGGTATATCTGCTGATTTCAAGCAAAATACCGCGAATGACAGAACAAAAATTAATTAGCATCTAGCTTAAATATACTGTCTGCATAATGTTTGAGAATAACTGATCTTTAACTTATTATTTATGACAAGCCCAGGGTTCCCCTGTTTACAACTAAAGAACATGTTTGCCATGTTTGATGTACAGTATAAAAACACATGAATTGGAGAGATATGTAATACACGTGTAAGCCAAACTTAAATAATAAATCAAGTAACATTTACATTTTATATTATTATTATAACATTACTTAAGCGCCGACCACTAAATAGTCCTTGGCGCAATTGAGAATAACGCTGCTGAGTGGTTTAAAGGAGAAAATGTAAAGCCTTCAGTACTCGCCAAATGTTTGTTGAAAACAAGGTCATTATCATCATCCGCCATTTGTAACGAACCGCACTTCTCAATCCAACCCAAATATCGAGAGACATCACTGTGCAAGAAGTTCTTGCAAACCTCTAAGGTAAATTTGTTATTGTTCGAGCTGACAAATCGCTAAACAATATGATATTTATTTGTAAATATTACTATTATCAGATGCTTGTTCAAGAGTTAACTATTGGTACTTCTTTAATTTGTAATTAAGGCTTCCGATGAAAATTATTATTGTTCGGATTATTATTATTCTTCTCCCTGATTTTGTGATTGCTAAATCTCAGCAGCCATCAGGTCGATCATGCTCAAACTTCAGACACATATTAGATATGTGGAGATCTAGTGCATATTGAAAATTGGCTGTAATTGATCGCGGGGTTCAGCGGCCATCTTGGATTTATCCCGTTTTCAAAAAAAATGTCTAAACCCTACTCCTCTGTAACCAATGATGCAATCAGCACAAAACTTGGTACACATAATCAATGGATCAGGATCTTTAAAAACTCAATAAGAGAAGTTGCTCCGTCAAACAAAATGGCCGCCATCGGCCAATCAAAATGGTCGAATTTTCAAGTAACGGATTTGGACGGGAAAAGTGACGAAATATATGTTATCTGATATGGCGATCATGAACATGCACAAATTTTGCTCCTAGGTCACGTGGTTTGGCCGCCATTTTGAATTTTGTCAGAAAAGGAACACATCTTGTACAGGCTATATCTCTGGATCTACGGGAGGTACAGCGTTGCAGTTTATTGATTTGTATTGTGCAGGAGCTGCTCTTTCGGAAAAATGCCAGCCGTTTCCACCTAGGTTCAATAGTTTCCCCGCAATTCTCAAATCTAACTCTCCCAAATTTGCGAGTTGAGGGATTATTCGTCGGTGATAACTGTGTAGGTTAGATGTAAAAGGAAGCAATGGCGTCACTATAAGCACAGCTAGGTCGATGTAAGAATATCCCGCATTAAATGCTGAGTTGTTTTATTACTGTATATTATCATAGCTAAATGTTATTGCTTCATTTAATTTAATCGTAGCTTAAATAATTTTCCCGCTCTTCTCAAACAGTGGTATCGCAGTTTCCCAATGGTGTTGGGGTCTCGCAGGGGAATTCCCCCAGAACAGACATGTAAAATTGAAAGTGCCATTTCCATGGTATGTTGCAATATTAATAGGGGATTTCCAGTCTGACATGATCGCTTCAAATATTTCGCAACTCAGGTTCGCCCGTTATGACCGTGTAGAGACACCAGGCAGTAGAGAGTGAAATGTGGCGAGTATTATAACGAGTCAGTGTATAAACGAACATTCAGGATTCTCTCTATTTTATTCATGTGAGATGCAGGCTGTATGTATGTGTTTCATATATTGTTGAAATGGACTGTAGTTCGTGTCGCATTATCCTAAGGATCACGACAGACTGACTGGATTTGTATGCTGTAAAACTATGGAGTTATCAGGAGATTGAACACACACGTGAGTACTGGATAGCTGTATGTTGTTGTTGAAAACCGATTATCACATACGCTTCAACTCTGTATAATATTTAGCTATTCTCGGTAACAAACTTTACACGGATTTATTCATTTTTCTGCTGTACTTTTTGCTGTGTGAGCAACGAGAAACTTTCCAGGAATATAAACTGCCTGTAAGCTTTACGTTATGGTAACACAGCTTAGGCAGCATTACCAGATTACGGACATATTTTTGTGACACTGAAACGCTAACCATCCAGACTATCCAGATTCACATTTAGTAGTATAAAAGGGTATATTGACCTTGCGGTGCAACGCGCAGAGAATAGTATAGTAACCGCATGTTGATTCACATTTAGTAGTATAAAAGCGCATGTCGACCCTATTGACCTTGCGGCGCAATGCGCAGAGGATAGTATAGTAACAGTATATTGACACATTTAGTAGTATAAAAGCGCATATTGAAAACTGGGCTTGATTGGGCACAGGGTTCAGCGGCCATCTTGGATTTATCCAGTTTTCAAAAAAATCTGCTAAATCCAACTCTTCTGAAACCAATGAATCATTCAACACGAAACTTGGTAAACATAATCAATGGATCGGGGTCTTTAAAATGTCAATAAGAGGAGTTGCTCGGTAAAACAAAATGGCCGCCATCGGCCAATCAAAATGGTCGAATTTTCAAGTAACGGATTTGGACGGAAAAAGTGACGAAATATATGTTATCTGCTATGGCGATCATGAATATGTGAAAATTTTGCTCCTAAGTCACGTGGTTTGGCCGCCATTTTGAATTTTGTCAGAAAAGGAACACATATTGTACAGCCTATAACTCTGGATCTACGGGAGGTACAGCGTTGCAGTTTATTGATTTATATTGTGCAGGAGCTGCTCTTTCGAAGAAATGCCAGCCGTTTCCACCTAGGTTCAATAGTTTCCCCGCAATTCTCAAATCTAACTCTCCCAAATTTGCGAGTTGACAGATTATTCGCCGGTGATAACTATGTAGGTTAGATGTAAAAGGAAGCAATGACGTCACTATAAGCACAGCTAGGTCGATGTAAGAATATCCCGCATTAAATGCTGAGTTGTTTTATTACTGTATATTATCATAGGTAAATGTTATTGCTTCATTTAATTTAATCGTAGCTTAAATAATTTTCCCGCTATTTTCAAATAGTGGTATCGCAGTTTCCCAATGGTGTTGGGGTCTCGCAGGGGAATTCCCCCAGAACAGACATGTAAAATTGAAAATGCCATTTCCATGGTATGTTGCAATATTAATAGGGGATTTCCAGCCTGACATGATCACTTCAAATATTTCGCAACTCAGGTTCGCCCGTTATGACCGCGTAGAGATACCAGGCAGTAGAGAGTGAAATGTGGCGAGTATTATAACGAGTAAGTGTATAAACGAACATTCAGGATTCTCTCTGTTTTATTCATGTGATATGCAGGCTGTATCTATGTGTTTTATATATTGTTGAAATGGACTGTAGTTCGTGTCGCATTATCCTAAGGACCACAACAGACTGACTGAATTTGTATGCTGTAAAACTATGGAGTTATCAGGAGATTGAACACACACGTGAGTACTGGATAGCTGTATGTTGTTGTTGAAAACCGATTATCACATACGCTGTAACTCTGTATAATATTTAGCTATTCTCGGTAACAAACTTTACACGGATTTATTAATTTTTCTGCTGTACTTTTTTTGTGTGAACAGCGAGAAACTTTCCGGGAATATAAACTGCCTGTAAGCTTTACGTTATGGTAACACAGCTTAGGCAGCATTACCAGATTACGGACATATTTTTGTGACACTGAAACGCTCACCATCCAGACTAACCAGATTCACATTTAGTAGTATAAAAGGGCATTTCTAGCCCTATTGACCTTTCGGCGTAACGCGCAGAGAATAGTATAGTAACCGCATGTTGATTCACATTTAGTATTAGTAGTAGTAAAGTGACGAAATATATGTTTTCTGCTATGGCGATCATGAATATGCAAAAATTTTGCTCCTAAGTCACGTGGTTTGGCCGTCATTTTGAATTTTGTCACAAAAGGAACACATATTGTACAGCCTATAACTCTGGATCTACGGGAGGTACAGCGTTGCAGTTTATTGCATTGTATTGTCCAGGAGCCGACCGTTTCCACCTAGGTTCAATAGCTTCCCCGCAATTCTCAAATCTAACTCTCCCAAATTTGTGAGTTGACGGATTATTCGTCGGTGATAACTATGTAGGTTAGATGTAAAAGGAAGCAATGACGTCACTACCAGGACAGCTAGGTCGATGTAAGAATATCCCGCATTAAATGCGGAGTTGTTTTATTACTGAATATTATCATAGCTAAATGTTATTGCTTCATTTAATTTAATCGTAGCTTAAATAATTTTCCCGTTCTTCTCAAATAGTGATTTCGCAATGGTGTTGGGTTCCCGCAGGGGAATTCCCCCACAACTGACATGTAAAATTGAAAATGCCATTTCCATGGTATGTTGCAATATTAATAGGGGATTTCCAGCCTGACATGATCACTTCAAACATTTCGCAACTCAGGTTCGCCCGTTATGACCGTGTAGAGACACCAGGCAGTAGAGAGTGAAAGGTGGGGAGTAACGAGTAAGTGTATGAACGAACATTCAGGATTCTCTCTGTTTTATTCATGTGAGATGCAGGCTGTATGTATGTGTTTCATATATTGTTGAAGTGGACTGTAGTTCGTGTCGCATTATCCTACGGACCACAACAGACTGGCTGGTATGCTGTAAAACTATGGAGTTATCAGGAGACTGAACACACACGTGAGTGTATTTACCATGTGTAATTTGAAATACTGGATAGCTGCATGTTGTTGTTGAAAACCGATTATCATATAAGCTGTAACTCTCTATAATATTTAGCGATTCTCGGTAACAAACTTTACACGGATTTATTAATTTTTCTGCTGTGCTTTTTTCTGTGTGAGCAGCGAGAAACTTTCCGCGAATATAAACTGCCTGTAAGCTTTACGTTATGGTAACATAGCTTAGGCAGCATTACCAGATTACGGCCATATTTTTGTGACACTGAAACGCTAACCACCCAAACTATCCAGATTCCCATTTAGTAGTATAAAATGGCATTTCGAGCCCTATTGACCTTGCGGTGCAACGCGCAGAGAATAGTATAGTAACCGCATGTTGATTCACATTTAGTAGTATAAAAGCGCATTTTGAGCCGTATTGACCTTGCGGCGCAATGCGCAGAGGATGGTATATTAACAGTATATTGACTCACATTTAGTAGTATAAAAGCGCATTTCGAGCCCTATTGACCTTGCGGCGCAATGCGCAGAGGATAGTATAGTAACAGCATGTTGACTAACATTTAGTAGCATAAAAGCGCATTCCGAGCCCTACTGATCTTGCGGTGCAATGCGCAGAGGGTAGTATAGTAACAGTATATTGACTCGCATTTATTAGTCTAAAAGCGCATTTCGAGCCCTATTGACCTTGCGGCGCAATGCGCAGAGGATAGTATAGTAACAGTATACTGACTCACATTTAGTAGTATAAAAGCACATTTCGAGCCCTATTGACCTTGAAGCAATGCACAGAGGATAGAATAGTAACAGTATATTGACTCTCACATTTAAATTAGTAGTATAAAAGCGCATTTGAGCCCTATTGACCTTGCGGCGCACGCAGAGGATGGTATATTAACAGTATATTGACTCACATTTAGTAGTATAAAAGCGCATTTCGAGCCCTATTGACCTTGCGGCGCAATGCGCAGAGGGTAGCATAGTAACAGTATATTCACTCACATATAGTAGTATAAAAGCGCATTTCGAGCCCTATCGACCTTGCGGCACAACGCGCAGAGAATGGTATAGTAACCGCATGTTGATTCACATTTAGTAGTATAAAAGCGCATTTCGGGCCCTATTGACCTTGCAGCGCATTGCGCAGAGGATAATATAGTAACAGTATATTAACTCACATTTAGAAGTATAAAAGCGTATTTCGAGCCCTATTGACCTTGCGGCACAATCCGCAGAGGATGGTATATTAACAGTATAATCACTCAGATTTAGTAGTATAAAAGCGCATTTCGAGCATTATTGACCTTGCGGCGCAATGCGCAGAGGACAGTACAGTAACAGTATATTGACACATTTAGTAGTATAAAAGCGCATTTCGAGCCCTATTGATCTTGCGATGCAATGCGCAGAGTATAGTATAGTAACAGTATATTGACTCACATTTAGTAGTATAAAAGCGCATTTCGAGCCCTATTGACCTTGCGGCGCAATGCGCAGAGGATAGTATAGTAACAGTATATTGACACATTTAGTAGTATAAAAGCGCATTTCGAGCCCTATTGACCTTGCGGTGCAATGCACAGAGGATAGTATAGTAACAGTATATTGACTCACATTTAGTAGTATAAAAGCACATTTCGAGCCCTATTGACCTTGAGGCAATGCACAGAGGATAGAATAGTAACAGTATATTGACTCACATTTAAATTAGTAGTATAAAAGCGCATTTTGAGCCGTATTGACCTTGCGGTGCAATGCGCAGAGGATGGTATATTAACAGTATATTGACTCACATTTAGTAGTATAAAAGCGCATTTCTGGCCCTATTGACCTTGCGGCGCAATGCGCAGAGGGTAGCATAGTAACAGTATATTCTCTCACATTTATTAGTATAAAAGCGCATTTCGAGCCCTATCGACCTTGCGGCACAACGCGCAGAGAATGGTATAGTAACCGCATGTTGATTCACATTTAGTAGTATAAAAGCGCATTTCGAGCCCTATTGACCTTGCAGCGCATTGCGCAGAGGATAATATAGTAACAGTATATTAACTCACATTTAGAAGTATAAAAGCGCATTTCGAGCCCTATTGACCTTGCGGCGCAATCCGCAGAGGATGGTATATTAACAGTATAATCACTCAGATTTAGTAGTATAAAAGCGCATTTCGAGCATTATTGACCTTGCGGCGCAATGCGCAGAGGATAGTACAGTAACAGTATATTGACACATTTAGTAGTATAAAAGCGCATTTCGAGCCCTATTGATCTTGCGATGCAATGCGCAGAGGATAGTATAGTAACAGTATATTGACTCACATTTAGTAGTATAAAAGCGCATTTCGAGCCCTATTGACCTTGCGGCGCAATGCGCAGAGGATAGTATAGTAACAGTATATTGACACACATTTAGTAGTATAAAAGCGCATTTTGAGCCCTATTGACCTTGCGGCGCAATGCACAGAGGATAGTATAGTAACAGTATATTGACTCACATTTAGTAGTATAAAAGCACATTTCGAGCCCTATTGACCTTGAGGCAATGCACAGAGGATAGAATAGTAACAGTATATTGACTCACATTTAAATTAGTAGTATAAAAGCGCATTTTGAGCCGTATTGACCTTGCGGTGCAATGCGCAGAGGATGGTATATTAACAGTATATTGACTCACATTTAGTAGTATAAAAGCGCATTTCTGGCCCTATTGACCTTGCGGCGCAATGCGCAGAGGGTAGCATAGTAACAGTATATTCTCTCACATTTATTAGTATAAAAGCGCATTTCGAGCCCTATCGACCTTGCGGCACAACGCGCAGAGAATGGTATAGTAACCGCATGTTGATTCACATTTAGTAGTATAAAAGCGCATTTCGAGCCCTATTGACCTTGCAGCGCATTGCGCAGAGGATAATATAGTAACAGTATATTAACTCACATTTAGAAGTATAAAAGCGCATTTCGAGCCCTATTGACCTTGCGGCGCAATCCGCAGAGGATGGTATATTAACAGTATAATCACTCAGATTTAGTAGTATAAAAGCGCATTTCGAGCATTATTGACCTTGCGGCGCAATGCGCAGAGGACAGTACAGTAACAGTATATTGACACATTTAGTAGTATAAAAGCGCATTTCGAGCCCTATTGATCTTGCGATGCAATGCGCAGAGGATAGCATAGTAACAGTATATTGACTCACATTTAGTAGTATAAAAGCGCATTTCGAGCCCTATTGACCTTGCGGCGCAATGCGCAGAGGATAGTATAGTAACAGTATATTGACACATTTAGTAGTATAAAAGCGCATTTCGAGCCCTATTGACCTTGCGGTGCAATGCACAGAGGATAGTATAGTAACAGTATATTGACTCACATTTAGTTGTATAAAAGCGCATTTCGAGCCCTATTGACCTTGCGGCGGAATGCGCAGTGGATGGTATATTAACAGTATATTGACTCACATTTAGTTGTATAAAAGCGCATTTTGAGCCCTATTGACCTTGCGGTGCAATACGCAGAGGATAGTATAGTAACAGTATATTGACTCACATTTAGTAGTATAAAAGCGCATTTCGAGCCCTATTGACCTTGCGGCGCAATGCGCAGAGGATAGTATAGTAACAGTATAATGACACATTTAGTAGTATAAAAGCGCATTTCGAGCCCTTTTGATCTTGCGGCGCAATGCGCAGAGGATAGTATAGCAAGAGTATATTGATGGACATGTAGTAGTATAAAAGCGCATTTCGAGCCCTATTGATCTTGCGGCGCAATGTGCAGTGGATAGTTTGGTAACAGTATATTGACTCACATTTAATAGTTTAAAAGCGTATTCAGCGGCCATCTTGCATTTACTCCTTTTTCAAAAAAATCTTCTAAACTCTACTCCTGTGGAAGCAATAAAGCAATCAACACGAAACTTGGTACACATAATCAATGGATCAGGGTCTCACAAAATTCTATTTGAAATGTTGCACCGTAAAAGAAAATGGCTGCAAGCGGCCAATCAAACTTGTCGAATTTTCAAATAACGGATTTGGAAGGGGAATGTGACGAAATACATGCTCAGGAATTAGAATTATTATTAAATTGAATTGAATATTCAAAGTGTCTGTCAGGATTGTCTAGATCGTCTATCATGCGTAATTTCGGAAGCCGACCCATAGCTGCTCGCAGCTCTAGTTCTACTTACTCCTCTACAGAATTAACTTTGGATGGTATATTTAACAAACACAAATAGTTTTTCAAGGAAAGAGATATTTAAATTCCAACCACTCACACGGATATTCCAAAATTATACTGGATACCCAAAAATGCACAAAACATCGTGGAAAGCTGAATTTATTGTAGCTGCAGGTTCTACACAATGGACTACCAAGCTTCTGTGCACATTCTTGATTAAGGCTCTTCAGGTGATAAAATCATTTTCGGAGAAATATTGTGCGGTAATCAGAAAGAATTCGGAATCAGAGTGTATGTGGATACTTAACAACTCAAACACAAGTGACAGAACAATTAGATTAAAAAGACAGTAAATACAGAAATATGTTCGCATACTACCATCCCTCATCCACATCCAAAAAAACTTCTTAGTAAGCTCATAATATCGATTTATCAAAAGACCGCCCTTACTGTCCAGAAGTGTCACACTTCATGTGAAGTGTGCCTACAAGTGCCTCTGAAGAGCACACTGAAAAGGTACTTCAACAACAGAGAAAAATACTGGCACACTTCATAGGTACTTCATTAGAAAAAGGCAGTAGCCAAGGGACTCCTCAAAGACACTTCATGGGCTTTTTCAATTTCATAGTAAAAAATGAGGGATTTCAGAGACACTTCTGAGACTTGGTCATTGTTCGGCATAATCCATGGTACTCCTCAAAGACACTTCATGGACTTTGTCAGTTCTTCAGCAAAACTTGGGAGACTTCAGGGACACTTCTGAGACTTAGTTATTGTTCAGCATAATCTAAGGTACTCCTCAAAGACACTTCTTGGACTTTGTCAGTTTTATAGCATAACTTGGGGGACTTCCCCTTGAAAAAAAATATCTTATATGATCCTACCAGATTCTGAAAATTCCTATAAGATTCTGAAAAATCCAATAAGATTCAATCCAATAGGATTTCTAGATTATTGGAATTTTCCCACAAACTTTTACAGTAACATAACATTATAACATTACATAACATTATTGTAGTTATAGAACTACATGCATACAGTTTCAATGATCTTAATTAGCTCTGGGAATATCCCAGCTTAAAGTTGGCTGATTTGATTTCACTCAGTGACATCAAATCTCATTTCCATGAAACCACTAAACATCAGATTTGTACTTCACAGTTCAAAATAGCTGCAACTGTGTAAAATATTCACATGTGGCTACTGACATATTACTCAGAACTGTGAAAACTTTTTTGGATCTTTGACAGTGATCTGTACCATGGGTTCCCATTTGAATAAAATAAATATATTAATAATATCAGTCTCTCACATATTAGTGTTATCAAAATAGTATCATATTAGATGATTAAATCTTGTTAAATTCAGATTTTATAATCAGTCCAAATCCATGATTTTATAGTAAAATTGGACAAAATGGGAAAATATTTTTAAAAGAATCAGTTCTAACATAATGTCAGCAACAAAAAATGCCCATTAAAGAATACTTTATATTATCTTCTTCATTATTATCAATTGTTTAAATATAATATATATAGAATTTCTGTTTCTGATAGTCTTTCCTTTTAAATGTCTCAAATGGGTGGAGTTATCTGCCCTTGAAAATTTAATGGACCACCGGGGGCGCCACCATCAACAACAACAACAATGGCTGACCTAAGTGCACAAGTGCAAAAGTCAGGAGGATTTGTTCATTTTTAAGTTAGAAGTATGGAGGTTTGAAGAACTGTATTGCAGATGGTGATGAGTGCAGCTAATGATATGGTAAGTAAATTATAAATATAACTATAATTCTTTTTTCAAAACTTAATAGGCAAAGAAGTGAACTGAAATGTACTTCACCTTATAATTGCAGTCAAATTTAATGGGTCTTATAGCATGGCTTTCACAAAGAAATATCCATATCTCTGTCTCACTATCACTTTCAGATCTACCCAGGTTCATCAAGGCAGTGTATTGTTATGAGTGTCTGAATTGTCAGCTTGGAAACCCCAGGCTTGGGGACCTCATATGAAGATTGGCATGCACCCCTGGAGGAAACTCCCTGAGGGTGAGATATTTTTATCACAAAACTGCTTGTATATACTTCCTGTTCATGTAAAAACAGGGGGATTTAACTGGCTGGGGGAATGATAGTTCTAAATAAATTATCTTGTTGTTTTGAACTGTTTATTGATTTATAAAATGTATTGATTTTTGTTCCTTCCACAAGATTAGAGAATATTTCCATACTAAATTGTTGACAAAATAGTAAAGAAATATGTTTCAAAATATATTGATAATAAAATGTTAGCATAACCTATTTTTAGCTGTAATCAGAAAAAGTATAATCATGCTATGATTAGACTTTCAATCACAGGCTATATTTTCCTTGTTTATTGATTGCATATTTCATATATCAAAGCTAAGGATGTTCACATACTTCAATTGTACATTCCTATACCCACATCTTGAGAAATGAGAACATTTCATTTCAAAAAAAATGTAATACAATTTATAGTTAATAAGCATTTATTTGTCATTTGAAAACCTGTATGGAGATTTAGTTGAACCAGAAATTAACAAAGAAACATTATCAAAATTCACATGATTGTTTCACTTCAATTCTAATGGCTTCTTACATTGTATATACTTTAATAATCCAGAATACAGCTGCTACAAGGAATTCGGCTCACTTCAAGCAACCAATCGACGGACAGGAACTTTAATTTGCAAACCTAGGTATGGTTGATGTGTGGTTGATATCTTCATAGTGTATACTGGTTAGAACGTCACACAAACTGTTTATCTCCCTTGTATATTATGGAGTACTAAACAAAGGATAATAGACATCTTTACCAATCTTTTGTAAATCGTACGGATGTGTTTAATTCTTTACCCTTTATGGTAGTCAACCGATTCAATCATCCTGAGTGTATTAAAAAGAAAAAGAAGTGAGTGAGTGAGTGAATAGGGTTTAACGTCGCTTTCAACATTTTTTCAGCTATATCACGACGGGGAAGGGAAGGGAGGGGAGGGGGAGGGGAAGGGGAACCTACTTGTAACAGAGCAGATCTAATGCTGCCATTTTATAGTGCTGTCCCACTGAAATATCATGCCGTTAAAAAAAAGAAGAACTGGATTGCATGTCATACGGAACCATTTATACAACTGATCAGGTTTTAATTATATGCATGTATTTCTTGCAACAGGTCAAGAAGTCCACAATTCAGACTGGTGGGTTTCAGCAAAGGTTGGATTACATCCAAGTGGACCTCAGGGCAACTAAAGCAAACTATCCTTCGAAAGGTCTGCTGCTTCAAGTTCAAGTTGGATAAGAAGACTGTCACCCTTGAATAATACTAATACTGCAATAAATTCTCCTACCAAAGACTGCATGTAAATACTATGTTGTATGTTGTCTCAAGGATTTGTGCTAGCGGTTATATAAACTACACGTTTCTTGTTAAGAACCACCAGGTTTATTGTAAATATTTTATGATGTACTGTTTTGTCCCACTCCCCGCGCTTTCTCTAAATAAAACGTTCTGTGCTCAAATATATATTTGTGTCTTCTTTTCTGGGAAAGTAAATATCTCGTGGCTATATATACATACCTTTCATTACACGAATTTGCTATGATACTAATAAGGTACTTCAAGAGCAGTTCAGAAGTGCATATGAAAGGTATCCTTCTGTAGAAGTGTGGATGAAGTGCCTTGCCATATAAGGACATTGAATTACCTCATATATTCTAATTAGGTACTTCAAGAGCACTTCAGAAGTGCCTTTGAAGGTTACCCTTCTGTGGAAGGGTGGATGAAGTGCCTTTGTAGTACTTAATTAACATATTTGAGGCACACTTCTAAAGTACTTCCAAGTGACTTCATTGTGACTTCAATGCCCTTATATGGCATTGCCACAAAACAATACCCACACTGCAAGCACACTTCTGACTCTGAGCGTAGCACTTCAAGGTTAAAATATGCCCACACTTTAAAGTTACTTCAAAGTTACTTCAAGGACACTTCTGGGCAGTAAGGGCGGTAACCATTATATTAATGTCAGAAACTTTTTCAGAGTTTTGTACTTCTAGAGTGTATAAAGGCTACCACTCTTGAGATGTTTCATTGTTTGCGGAACTGTTGGAATTTCTCATAAATAATATCTATGTTAAATTCGGTAGCACGACATACCAACAGCATGTAGGTATTTCAATGGGTACTAACTGCGCACACCTCTTGGCTGACCTGTATCTGTTCTCTTATGAATATGACTATATGCAGGCGCTTTCAAAAACCGATCCATTCAAAGTCCGTTCCTTCTCATTCACCAAACGCTAGGTAGACGATCTTCTCGCTGTGGATAATCGCTATATAAATGACGCAGTGAAGGATATATATCCACCTTCACTGGAAAACTACAGATAACCCTACAGGCACATCGTATTTTAGACCTATATCTCTATAAAAATGAAGCGGGCCTTCTCTCTCGTCGACTGTATGACAAAAGAGATGATTACAATTTCGACATCGTAAACTATCCCTTTCTGGACAGTAATATTCCAGTAGAACCTGCATATGCCATATACATATCACGCCTAGTAGCATTTGCTAGACCCTGTGTTAAATGTGACGATTTTAATCAACGTCACAAAACATTGTTGCAGAAACTTATAAAACAGGACTACACCATCAAGCGCCTCCACTCAAAGTTTCTCAAATTTGGCGATACATATCGCATGCTGATAGCAAAATACGAGCGTAGCGTGCAAGATCTATGGCGTTACGTTTCGTAACTTGTGTCTAATTCCGCTTAACCCGGGGCAAGGGACCGTATGAACCCATGTACTTCAAGATCCTCATGGTACTCATCTGAACAGTCACAATCAAAGCGTGACTGAGATACATCATTCTTTGGATGACGACTTTGCAACGAATATTATGGATTAAGAATACTGATCAGCGATACGGATTTGATATTTTTGAAACATCATGATGTCTTGCCGGCATCATTGAAAACTGTTGACCGCTTCTCTCTTGCAGAAAACAAGCCTATGTTTATGTATACTATGATTGTCGTTTTGAATTTGGTGCTCATACTGTTATATAGAATATGGCATAGGTCTTTGGATTATGGACGCGGATATTCTCTAATGGAAGACGGCTGAATTATGAATGATGGATCTGACGCTTGTAACACCACCATCGGCGCTCCTCACAACAACAACGACCGGTAAATGTAAATGTTCGTAACCATTCGATTTTGCTAAATGAAAATTGTGCTGTTTGGGTAGACATGAACGAAATTAAGGGCGAATGCAGATTTGATTTGAAATGAGAATATTCCGTGCAAAGAGAAACACCGTGTTCAACCAGGGAGGTCAAAGAGAACCAGCCCGTCTGTCCTGCCTGAGTCAGTGAGTGAGACAGCGAGACAAGCCAGACGAGAACGCGATCGACCGTGCTTTTCTGCCGAAAGAATAAAAGGGGGGGGGGGGTTGACGGGTCGGCATGAAGATCGTTTATTTGGAGGACAAAGCTAAAAAAATCGTTAGATCTTAATGATGCCATCGATACTAAAGTACTACTACAGTGCAAGATACTCGACTGAAAGAAATTCGCTTGCAGATGTAGCACGTGCGATTTGTTGACAACACAGTAGTCCGTGAGTGACGTCAGGGTGAAGATAGTCAATGGCTCAGTGTACCTTCAGTCGAAAAGCTCCATAAAATATCAATTATTTCAATATTCCCAAACATCCAGAATAAAGTAATACAACAGAAGTATACAATAAAAAGAAAATCAACTGTTTCTTGAAGAATATCATAAATATTCCACCACGTGGGGTGAGAAATTGGCATTTTCTCACCCCACTTGATGGAATAATTATGGCATTCATCAAGAAACGTTTGATATGCTCTATATATTGCTCACACTGAACTTGTGTTCGAATTCAGAGTGAAAATATCCATCGCTTAACTCCTCGTGCTTTCCCAGTATGTGACGCTGTTCGTGACGTCGGTTGTACTTTGGATGAACGACAGTCAAGTGTCGAAGTTAAGAGGAAACATGTCCGATCTGGGAAGAGAAGGATTAACGGAAAGACAAATGAAGGCAGTGGAAGAGCTTGATATTCAGATTATCACATTTTCAAACTGAGCAAAAACGTCAAAATAATCCCAAGTAATTTAATTTCAAGTATTTGCAAATCAAAAAGTTAAGTGACTTTTACATAGGAAACTATTTTATGTGTAACGGTAATATAGCAATATAGCTGCTTTGACTGAAATCATATTTTCATTTGTATATAACTGACCATCGCATTTTTATATATTTATTTTATTGTTATTATTATTATATTTTTTTTTCGAGATTGATTTTTCAGTATGAACATATCTGATTTAGTGTGTTTTGGATTAAAAATAAGACTTATTCTTCATTTCAACGTCACATATCCTTTAGAGCTTATGATTGAATTCTGAGGCAGCCTGTTCGAAAACTGATTTAGCCAATTTTATCAAGGTTTTCTAATTATTATATTACTCGTTTTGAAAACGAATGGAAAACGGCAATATTAAGAATTAAGATTTAGCTTCGTTTTCACGATGTAAAATGCTAAATAATACAGCAGCAAACGGTGCATTGGAACATTCGGAATCAGACATGCTTGGGCCACACGGTGTCCGTGGGCGCGGTCGTCATCGAAATTAGCTGGCAATTATCGTGGGCATCTTCGGCCCATTTTGAACCGAAAACGTGTAGCGTATAGTCCAATTTTGCATTTAATAACTCTTGTACCGGATATATTTTTCGATAAATACTAGAATCTGATTCGACGCCAACTCAAGCCTGAGCACAGTCGTGAAGATTTGCCCAGACTAAAACAAAAATCAACCATTCACAACCCATATTTCTCACAAACGCCATACAGTACGGGAAGATGTGCAAGCTTTCTTTATTGGAATCGTTTCTCCTCGTACAATTGGGTACAAATCTTGTCTTCGTCATCAACGCTCAATGGCGTCATCATTCAAGGAAGAAAATTAGTATCACTCTCACCTGTCAAGATTTTTACCCAGACCAGAGGGAGTATTTATAATAAGGTTTTTTACTCAAGGTTTTTTTTAAATACAAATTTATGCCTTCGCTATGTGTTAAAACACACAGCAATAAACTCGACAGAACCCGATTTGAGTGATTTTATGTTTCTCGTGGTTCTGTTTGTAATAATCCAAAACACTTCGGACAAACAACGCGACACCGCTGACCATACCCGGTGATAACTTTGAAACGTGCGTAATATTGAGACTCATTTAGGCTTACATATGACTCATTCAGAGGCAAATCTTTACTAATGTATATTATTATAGCTATTATATTTTGATCATTTTGAAACTATTTACATTCCCCTTCGAAAAGAGCATCTTGGGTAAATTCAAAATGGCGGCAATAACGGAATGACTGATAAATTGCGTTTTCGTAGCATGTGTGCAAGTTTTCGCCTTTTCTATGTGTAAGTGCCCAAAACTATTTTATTTCACTTTGGATAATTATTTGTAAATTACTGGTCTGAATTTTTTGTAGAAAATTGCATTATCGGAAAATCGGGCCGAAAATGCCTTTCTTAAATTTGACGTTATTGTGACGTAACCAGAGCGGTCATCTTGGATTTGTGCTACATTTTCGGTAGAGCTTGTAAAAAGTGTCAGTCTCACAGTCTAAACTTGAAAGATAACAACATGAAAGGGAGGAATCCCCCCTTCTTGGAAAAACTAATCAACACCATACGTTTGCCCAGATTCCAAAACGGAGTATGCCGTGAGTTGTATTTGCAACTCATATTAGAGCTTTACCCGATTATATCGCTCCAATACACTTTCTAACATTCTTAGGTATATCCTAACTTACAAAGGTTTGGAGAATATACATGCGTAGGTGATAAGGTGCAAAATAGACCTGCTTAAACAGACCAGGATATAACTGTTAGAACGAAAATAAATCCGAACGGACTATTTGCATGATCATGCGATCATGGTATCTCAAAGGATAGATAATCAGAAATTCCAGTCTTAAATTGAATGTCCTTCAGCATGTGTCCGCAGTTTCAGAACGAACAGAACAGATTGATAGCTGAGCTCCTCACCACAAAGAAATCATTTCAAACTTCTTGCCTAATTCTGCAAGCAAACTGTTACAGTGATAGACTTTCATAGCGCGTGTGTAGGATGAGCAAATCCATGCCATGCAATATAATGTAGTGCTTATCAGCAAAGTGTAACTGTGCGAACAGCTTTTCATCTTCCTATTATTTGGCTGCAACTCTGGCATTTCAGTATATGTGCGTCCATCTACTGAGAAAAAAAAAGATTTGTGAGCGCGACGCGGTTCATCATATACCCAGTTGATACTTTAAAAGGGCTCCATTCTTGAAGTCCCCGCACAGTGTGATGGCTAAGAATATCCCGTGAAGTAGTTTCTCTTCTCATGTCAATTTTTTAGATGTGGAGAAAAATGTCACAGTTGGGTTAGAAGCAGGACACTCTTAGCTACCCGACAATCTAAACCTCAACACAATCCATCAATAGTCTGATACTGAAAGGTAAAACGTAAAAGGTGAAATGGAAAGGTTTTTAGATTCTTCTTTTTATATTCTGTATAGATTGAATAATAATAGAAATATCAGTCTGTCCTCTTCGCTTGATTTAATTTGAAGTAGTCTGTCTGCTATAAGCGTTTAAAACGTTAGTACCACAATTTCATCTGAATTAAGATTTACAACCCGGTATCGCTTATCTTTCCTTGATTGTGACGTCACATCGGACCAGTTTCTCGAAGACTGAACGTTATAAGTATTGAAGTCCGACCAGGTAGTCTGATGTGACGTCACAAACCAGCGTCAAACAAGGGCAGATAAACGTTGATAATTTCATTTCTGAAATCGGCCGGTTTGAAATACTAATTTTGGAGCATTTATCTAATGCTACTAAGAGACAAAATACTTCAGACAAAACCAAAAGAAGTAAATAGACTGATAGTTCCAACATTAGCTCACCCGCAAAGAACACAAAAAGAAAAATATGAAAACCTTTCCATTTCACCTTTAAGTAGACGTGTGTACGGTCATCGTAGCTAGCCAAATCTACAACATTACAAAATTCTATCTTCAAACTTTAGAGATTTGTGATGTTGTCGACTTGGCTAACAAAGATGGTGCAGTGTGTTGGATGGCAAATATCATTTGCAGCAGCCAACATACATTCTTACTTACTTACCCTTAACCGCTCCTTTCATTTTTAGTCAACCATGTGTATCTTGGAAGTTCTCTGTGACGTATCATCCATAAAAAAAAGTATGAGGTGCAGAAATTTTTTGGGTGGTTACCAAATTGTGAATGTGATGTGGGAAAGGTAATGAAAGGTGGAGAGTGACATGACCACCGTCGAAAACTTCACCAAGGACGCCAGTTCACACTTTTCCCAAGATTTGCTCATCCAACACACCTGCTTCCAAAGCCTATACTTGTATCACATACTCGAAACAACAAGCGTCAGATGCGACATTCAGTATTCAGCCGTCGTCCTTGAAATAATTTCCGTGTCAGTTATCGAAATACCGATTTCGTATAACAGCACCAATTCCACATGTGTATGAAATAAAAATAATAAGAACACAAGATGATTTCCTACAGAGAGAAGCGGACAACAGCTTTCAATGATGTCAGCAAGACATTATGTGTTCTATACATAAAATCCTAATTAATGACCAAGTTATTCTTTATGCAAATAAATTTCCAGTCGTTTCCAGAGTATGTATCTCAGTCAATATTTGATTGTGACTGTTCATTTGAACATCATGGACATGTCAAACACCTGATAGTCAATCGGTCCCTAGCCCCGAATTAAGCTGGATTAGATACGCGTTACGAAATGTTGCGCCAAAGATCCTGCCGTCAGTGTATTATCACAGAAGTTGAGAAAATTTGAATAGTGGAGCTTTGTGGTACATGTATATCCCTATTTGACAAGTTTCTGCAGCAATATTCTGTGGCGTTTATTAGAATCGTCACAATCTGCCACTCTGCTTTTCCAATCCGAATTTAGATGGATATTTAGGATAACGTTATCTGACACGCCGAGAAAACTCACTGACTGCATCACTTCAAGAATTAAAAATTATTCTCAATGTTGTTCGAAAACCTTTCATTGTAAACACCTGATGTAATAACATGGCCTCTAGCACCATTAACGAATATACCCACGGCACAAATTAGAGAATAGTGGAAAAGGGTTGGGGTCGAGTTGAAGTATCATGGGATACATGTATATCCAAATCATGACCCGGGAGATTTCATGAAGTGGATGCATCAAACTTCATTAAATTCTCAAACCTTTTGAAAGTAAATATGACAGATCGCCATGTAAGAGTGATACATAATGTCCGCCACCCCTTTAAAGACAATTGACAAAAAGGTTGCAAACCTACATTTTGGTATATATGGCTTCAGCTGCTACTTAGGAAGGTCCATCATACACTAAAACACTTCATATGGATACCGTAACGAAATAAAATCATCGATGTTTTGCCCACCAAGAGGGTACGGACATCTTGTTGCGCTCATGGACTATCGTATGAAAAAAGCATTTTCATTTTTACAGTTACAGCTTTTATGTATATATTCAGGAATATGTTGGGGTTTTTTCGAACTGCTATATTTCGTTCGGTTTGTTCGATGAACGTATCCATTGTCGGTATGTCTATACCCATCAATCACCGTCACAGCACAACTGTACACAAATACTTTGCACACAAATGTCTTATCAGTGTATGTCACATTTCTCCTCTATGTTGATTGTTACATATTTGTTATATCAGAATTGAGTTGTATATGAGTTGAAATTATAGAGACTGTCTCAGTATGCATTCGTCGAAGATTTTTCAAACTGGGACTAGAGCGAAAATGTTTAAGAACAATGACATCATGTATAGTTGAATTCTGTTTTAGCTTGATCTCGGTGAATACTAGTAGAAACAATGTCACATAGCCTAGACGAGCAAGGATCAACTTCAAACGATTCACATGTTTGTATTGGTTGTTTTCATGCAGACACCGTTCGTGCCCCTTTCTGCGATGCAGTGACTTATGTTGACTGTTTCTTCAAAGAAGTGGGTAAGTTTGTCTCAGGCAATATAAATATGCGCGCCGTTTGATACCGCTTGATAGGCGCCAGTGGTTATAGTATAAAGTCATGCAAATATGATTTAGAGTCGGTGTTCGTGTGCAAAATAAAAAAAGAGCCAGGGACTAATATAACCGACTATGCCCATGATGACAGCACATCTCATTATAGATTCAGTAACTTCTTCAACCGGCGTGTATGGCCAGGGTTTTGATTGAAATGTCAAGAATCTTCAGGACAGTACTGGTGTCACTGTGGGTGACGTAATAGTAAAAACGATTAAAAATAGAGCATCAGGCATCTGTTGAGAGTCGGATTTTCTTACTGGTCAGAAGGACGTGTAACTTTGTCAGTGTAACGTGCCGAACAGTCTATCAACACCGGATCAATAGTCATGTTTGGTGGCGATCGACTGGTAACGTGCAAGACGTCAGGCTATGACCTCACTCGACAATAGTGCTTGACTTGGAATTAAGGTCGGGCTGTCCCATAGGAATAGTCAAAGAAGATAGAGACATGCAAGTTGTAAAAAAGAGTAAAATAATGTGCAATAATATTCAGTGAAATGTACAAAGTAGTTCCATGATATCACGCCCGCGAACGAGGTCGAACTAGTGGATATCGCAGTTAATGTGTACCAGCAATATACATTCACGCGTCATGTAAATTGTCACCTGTTTGCTGACTATTTACCATGTTAAGATACCGTAGGAGCAGCTTGTCTGTTGGACCCTTCCCTAAAGGAATATAGTTGCAGCGGGGCTAAGGACAACGGCTTGATGCCCTTCCTTTCCTGTCGTTTTTCTCTCCAAAGTAGACCGGTCGTCTCCAGGAAAGCGTCGTGGCTTCCTATCGTCATCTTCATTTTATCCAGCCAATTTCTACGTTCCCACTTCGAACTTCCCTTGATATATCTGGACCCCTTCAATGTTCAACTAACTTATAAATAGACACGAGACGTCACTGACCTCGAAAACATTTGAAATTCGAAATGGGTCGCACAAGAGCGTTATTGATTGGCTGACCTAAATAGTGGGCACCTTATTAGGAGGAAAGACGCCGCTAATAGAGGATGATGTCACTCTACGTGACTTCACTCGCAATCGATGTGTACGTTCTGATTGGTTCTTCTGTCGTTAGTAGGTGAAATTTACACCTCGGATTTTGAACACTGAAGGGGTCAGATAAATCAAGGCAGGTTCGAAGTGGAAACGTAGAAATTGGCTGGATAAAATGAAGATGCCTATCGTGGGCACGGTTGACTCCACCCTGTAGACGCGTATTCCCTATCGAGATCGTTTGGTCTCCCCAATGGTGATGCGCCTATATACCGTGAACTCGGCTAACTTCTGTCAGGAACAATTCAGTACCATTTTGATTATCAATGATCAGGCTTGAATATCTATACTGTACGGTAAGTTTGATTCGTTTGCATAATGTATATCCGAATGTAGGCAATTCGATTCTACGTAGATTATCGTGAGGACCCCGGTTTTAGTAGTGGATCTGATAAATTCTGATATATACTTGGATGGGGGACCGGGTGCTGTACTGGCTGGGCTGATCAGTGTCCAGCATTATAGGAACTCTGGACACTCTCGTGTCCTGGCACAAGCAGACACCATCGTGATATGGCTGAAAAAATGTTGAAAACGACGTTAAATCCTATTCACTCTCTCACTCACTCCGAAATTGTTCCTCGTCTGGGCTTGTGTCTAGTACACATTTGACGTTTGTGTACCAATAGCCGTAACATCATGGTAGTTATGGGATCCGGAGATAGTGATTTTAATAAATTTGACAAGAGCGCCAAATGATCTGGAAACGAGTTCCATATAACTCGGCCAGAGATCGACCCCAGGCCTTCTCGCTTGTCAGGTAGACGCTCTGATTGTAGGGTCACACAGTTAACAAGAGCTTATTTTGCACTATGGACTACGTCATTAGGATGATATCTCTAAAGAAAACCACGTCGATAGTAAATACTGATTCAATGGTGATATACAGAATACTAACTACTTAGTTTACTAGATAACCTTAGAAACAAAATAAACATTATTTCGATGAATACAGCATGTTCGGGCAAGTAGGAGTAGGACTCGTAAAAGCATGTTCTGGCCAGACAAATCGAGTACGTAATGTCATTCAACGATATTCATTCCTTGTGTTTCGAATGTTCATATCAAGTCAGACCCTAAAACAATCATAATGCAACATGCACCAATTATAGCAGCATATTACATAAACTTGATAATAAAGACAGTGTCTGAGCAATTTTGAGAATGCCATGTGTGTCTTTGTTAATCTAAATGACAATGCTGCTGTCAGTCTAAATTAACGTGCCGTAAGAACGTGTTGAAGAAATAACACATACTGGTGATATAAAAATAATCCTTCACCTTCATGACGGACACTTGCGGTGGAGTTCAATGACGATGGCGACGATGTTTTCAATATTTTCCTATCTGGTGGACCACTCATCATCGTCATCATCATCATCATCATCATTTATCTTTGACTTGTTTGGTCTTTGACAATTTCAGTACCTGTTATATAGACTCCCACTGCACAGTGCGTGCTCCGTTCCAAGGCTCTCTCCACTAAATTCTTGTCCTCAATAGCGGAAGTCCACCTTACCCCTATCGGCCCTGGGCGATTTAGGATGTACCGGTATTAGGGGCAGAGCGGAATGTAATCCCGTATATATTTTCGCTATTCCCTATGACCCGACTGCCGAAACTTACCACACTATATCTTTGGATCAAGCTCTACTAGGAAATGTAAAATAAAATCTAAGATGGCCTCCATGATGACGTCATTTAAAAAAAAAGAAGACATTTTTGACGATTTTTCGGTCAGCTTTTTTATTCTTCTATTTGTATTTTCTTCTAAAAAAAACTGACTGAAAATTTAGTAAATAATATTCTGATGTGAAATAGTTTTTACCCACTTTTCCATGCAGAAAAGTAAGAATTTTGAAGAAATATGATGAAAATGTCACTTTTATGATACCCCACATTTGGAATTTACCCATGATTCGGGGGTTATGGAAATGGGCTCAAAATGAATCCAATATGATAATTAAAACGCCACGGAGTATCAGCGTTCAAGTTTTGTCGTTCCGGAGATAGGAACAAAAAACCAACAGGGGGAGGGGGAGTGCCCCCAGGCCAGGTTGGGTTAACGAACTGGCAGTGATGTTTACCGATATCCCCCGCATAGGCGGGTTTGTTTGAATCCAACGGGACAATCCCCCTCACATGTGCGATCTACTTTTAATATTCTCACTGATATCAACGGGGGAAATAACCTTAGATCATTCTTTGTATAGCTATGTCAACAGAAGTATAACACAGAATTGAAAAGTGAACGTTTGACGAATAGCGCTTTGGATTTTTTATCATGTCACTTACGGAAATGATCCGCCCTGGTGGGAATCCTGTCCAAAAACCTGTCTGGTAGCTGGGGTATTATGCCCCAGATGGGTGGTTACTCTCACTGTTATATCCCCTCAAAAAGAATAATCTGAATTTAGGTTTTCTGATTTTTGAGGCAAGGTGATCTTTGACCTTTTACCGTAATTTTGTTTTTGGATACTTCGTCTTCCCCGCATATATCCTCTTTCAAAAATGCGATTTTCAATAATTCATTATGTTTAGGTCACAGTTACCTTGACCTTGACCTGTCGCATTCAAATTTGTTACGCCACATCTGTGTGACCCTAGGAAATATACATAACATACTCTAACTTCAATTGATCTTTCGTTATTGAAGGACCGGGATAGTAGCCGTGACAGATACCAGGGCCAGAAAGGGCAAGTCTCCGTCGTTAGATGGATTTTGTGTCAGTGATAATGATACGACTAAGCTGATAATCGAACCATGATTGAATACTTTTTCACATTGTTTCTCACGTTTCCACTCTGGCATTTATTCGTTTCTTTTTCGCAATTAATTTTTCCTTTCGTTTTAACAGATAGTTTCTGGACGAATAAAACGCTACAAGATTCTTGCAGCTGTTCTCCAATGTGCACCCGTAGGATTTATGATGCATCCATTTCAATGTCGTACTTTCCGTCAGACGACTATGCTGAAATGCTCCAAATAGCAACAGATAGGGGAGATATTGAAAGATACTGCTGGTTTATTAAGGGAGTAACTGATGTGTTCCATTTCAGATTGAACTTGCTCTGTTCTCCGATCTTAAGAATATTAGAAACTGGCTAACTGATATTGTCTTTGAAACTTAATGTTTCAAAGACTTCATGTATGGTAGACTCACCACATCGAGTTGCTCGAGATGGTGAGATCACCTAAGTGTTAGCAACGAATTAATTCGCCAGACCAATTGTTTTAATTTTCTATGGTTATACTTTGACCAATTATTGAATTGGAAATCTCATGTCGAGAAAATGTTCAATAAAGTATCGTCACGAGTGTTACAGAGAATCAGACGTTATATGAGTGATGATACGACGAAGAAAATATTTTACAATACTAACCAGCTCGTAATTGATTATGTTGAAGTTGTTTGGATAGCTGGTAGGATCATATTGCAAGTTGAACCCAGAAAGCCGAGTGAATATAGTTTAAACACTACAAATTGAAGTTGCCGTACAAAATAAGCCACGCATGTCGAAATATGATGAAGGAATATCGTCTCAACTGTTAACTCACAGTTGTACCATGGATGCTCTTAATGTACGGAACAGATGGGTATTGGTATATAGTTTATCATATTCCCCTCGTTGTGATGATCAGCTTGCTCGAATAATCTGACGACCAACATGATCATTGAATACGGGTGACATTCCATCAAGGAATTCCCCAAATCGGAGAAAAAAGCCCTCTATTTAGTCGAAAATCTACCTAGGTATTCTTCATATGTGTAGCGAAGTTTTGTTCATATATTCCGAGAGAATGAACATCGGATATATGGTGAGTAGTTTCAGCATATAAATAAACTAACTTAATATAACTACTTTATATTCATATAATCTTTGTACATTTGGTCTGTAGTATGTGTTTATATCTTAACATCAAACAGACTCCCTTACACTTCATTTTTTCAGCTACCGAAAGAATTATTTGGAACTGAAGCTTTACTACAGCGCTTTTATGTATGACAACATCGTACAGGAACCAATTTATACCTTCGAATCTATCATTGGTAAGCATACTTAGGCATTTTGATTGATTCCTGTTAAAGTGACCAATATCTTGCACCATGTGTCCTCTTTATAAACTTCGATGAGCAGACGGAAACTTTTAACCATCGAATCATAACATTTCTTGAGTGTTCAAGGTTCTTTTGGTATCTGACATACTAGTATTAATGAAGCATTTTATGTACGATATCCCGCTCCGACCCAGCATCTCTTTTGGTTTACCACTTTGACGCCCAGGCATGGTAACCCATGGAAATGCGGAGGTCTCTTTATACTTTCCTGATCAGGAACACTTGTATATGCATGACTGTAAAATATGAATGAGCTTTTACTTGCATTTCAGCAACCTTGGGTGGACAAATGGGCTTGTTCATTGGAATGAGTATACTTAGTATAGTAGAAGTCGCAGAGATGATTTTCAACTTACTACACACAGGGTTGTTCAAAGTACTTGGAAACAATAAGACATACCCTGAAAAATCCTGATGAGACACCGACCGAAATGAAAGTCCACAGACAAAATCTCAGAAATTCGGCAATTGGCAACTTGGGGAATGTGATGTCACGACGTGTGACATCGTCACAGCTCATGTGAAGTGTACGTTTCCACCAGAGACGTAAGCATCCGATCCATCACACTCGATATATCAGGAATATATTTGTTTTGACTATTGAAAGTATGCCCGCACAACGGG
The DNA here is from genome assembly GCA_036873755.1 of Hanleya hanleyi. Lineage (NCBI taxonomy): Eukaryota > Metazoa > Mollusca > Polyplacophora > Lepidopleurida > Hanleyidae > Hanleya > Hanleya hanleyi. The sequence goes on from JAVTVY010025536.1 coordinate 62,421, forward strand.
ATATATTTCGTCATGTGGAAGACAACAACTGATTGCTCGTTCTTTTTGAGTACTCTTCCATGACGTTGGACCACTGCAATCCGCACTGTTTATCTGGACATGTAATAACACTGATAGAAGTAAAATAGGCAGTGACACAGGCCGAGCATACGAATGATTCTCCCATTGATCCAATATATTCGTGATTCTTCATTCGTGCTTCGCGCCAATCTTATAACTATAGCAATTGATTGAAGACGTCGTGTATTTTGGGTGTCCTTGTACTATTCAAGCATTTCTCCAATGAGAATTGCTGAATTTTATTTATCAGGTATTGGGTAGTTATGTTTATTTCAAGCACGAGAATCGTGCATTTGCAGTGGCTTGATGGATCTAATAATATACATTTTTAATTTGGATTTTTTTTTCCAAATTTGTACAGATTGTGCTTTTTATTTACCTCAAGAATTTTTGTTTTGGGACGTTTTCATTGGGGTACAATGTATGAGTCTTGTGCGAGTTGAAAGTATGCGTCTGATTAGTGATTCATGAATAAACGATAGGAAGTGCCGGAATCCCGTGACATGGTTCGCAAAATATCGACAGAGAGATCGCAGAGGTTTTGCATTTGGCATATGTAACATATTCTCTGACGACGGTTTTCACATACAGCAGCGTCATTGAAGTTATGAAGGTATGTGGTCACCTATGACAGTGTCCATTTTCTGTTCCTATTTGGGTAAAATTGGGGATGTTGAGATCAATTGGAGCGATATGCAAGAGATGGAAAAAAATTACGAGTCTGACAACTTAAAACAACAATAGATCTCTACAGGAAATCTTCCCTCGGTAGTTCAAATTCAGACCCGAGAATACGGTGAAGCTTTTCTCATAGGCCATTTTACGATATGGCTAAAAAGTCAATTTGTCTAGATTCCTATTCTTTGGCTGCCTCATACGAACCTCTATATAAAATTCTTTGCAGAGTGAGCTCAACCTCAAAGATGTCATAGGCCAAATTTTGAGTGCCAGATTATGGAATTGGAATTGTTCTGGTGCGAATAAAGTATTTTGATAAAGGACACCTGAGGGGGGGGGGGGTTGACGCGTGTACATGGTATTATACATCATGACTGAAACAAATTATGTTTTGAAAGTTGACTTCCTGGAATTACAAGCGTCTAGTCCGTCATTCATAATCCAGCCGTCGTCCATTAGAGAATATCCGCGTCCATAATCCAAAGACCTATTCCATTTTCCACATAACAGTATTAGCACCAAATTCAAAAGGACAATCATAGTATACATAAACATAGGCTTGTTTCCTGCAAGAGAAGCGGTCAACAGTTTTCAATGATGCCGGCAAGACATCATGATGTTCCAAAAATATCAAATCCGTATCGCTGATCAGTATTCTTAATCCATAATATTCGTTATAGAGTCGTCATCTAAAAAAGGATGTATCTCAGTCACGCTTTGATTGTGACTGTTCATATGAGTACCATGAGGATCTTGAAGTACATGGGTTCATACGGCCCCTAGCCCCGGGTTAAGCGGAATTAGACACAAGTTACGAAACGTAGCGCCATAGATCTTGCACGCTACGTTCGTATTTTGCTATCAGCATGCGATATGTATCGCCAAATTTGAGAAACTTTGAGTGGAGGCGCTTGGTGGAATAGCCCTGTTTTATAAGTTTCTGCAACAATGTTTTGTGACGTTGATTAAAATCATCACATTTAACACAGGATCTAGCAAATGCTACTAAGCGAGATATGTATACGCCATATGCAGGTCCCACTGGAATATTACTATCCAGAAAGGGATAGTTTACGATGTCGAAATTGTAATCATCTCTTTTGTCATAAAGTCGACGAGAGAGAATGCCCGCTTCATTTTTATAGAGATAGAGATCTAAATAAGATGTGCCTGTAGGGCTATCTGTAGTTTCCTTCAAATCCAGTGAAGGCGGATATATATCCTTCACTGCGTCATTTATATAACGATTATCCACAGCGAGAAGATCGTCTATATAGCGTTTGGTGAATGAGAAGGAACGGGCTTTGAATGGATCGGTTTTAGAAAGCGCCTGCATATAGTCATATTCATAAGAGAACAGATACAGGTCGGCCAACAGGGGTGCACAATTAGTACCCATTGGAATACCTATATGCTGCTGATATATTGTGTTGCCAAATTTCACATAGATATTTTTAATGAGAAATTCAAGCAACTCTATAAACAAAGAAACATCCATGAATGATATCTCTTGTATGTAGTCGAGCTAAAGAATGCTTTATGGCTTCCGACATTAATATATCTACGATCAGTTTTCTTGAACACAGATACTATTAATGAACTTAGGCGGTCAATAAGGTCCTGATGAGGGATTGTAGTATAGAGAGTCGAGAAATCCCATGTGGATACATGTCTGTACGGTATGTGACCTTTAGCATCAAGTTCTTCCGTAAGACATTTTGAGTTTTTCAATATCCACATACATTCAACGCCAGAGTTCTTAGAAATAGTGGCGCAATACCTTTCCCAAAATGCTTTTACCTCCTGAAGGGCCCTCGTCAATAGGGTTGAAAGAAGCTTGGTGGTGCAGCTTCTAGAACCAGATATGAATCTAGCTTTGTATGGTGATTTATGCATTTTGGGAGTCCAGTATATTTTTGGTATGTCGTTATGATTGGTTGGAAGACGAATACCTCTTTTTGTGATTGTTAAATAAATCTTCCAGAGTAAATGCAGTTTGGGAGTAAGTAGACGTATTTGATGAAGATATGTCTACACTCAATTCTTTAACCAGCACCTGGTAATAGTAATATTTACATATGAATATTATATTATTCGGAGCTTTGTCTGCTGGGACTATGACGAATTTACTCTGGAGATTTGCTAGAACTTCTTGCGAATTGAGGTTTCTCAGAACTTGTTTTGCTTGGGGAAGAGTACTTCTGTCAATATGGCGGATTGTTTCAACGACCTTGCTCTTGGTGAGGTCCAGCCAATCAGCGAATACTGTAGGTTCAACTTTTTCTCGCTTAGACCAATCACTAACGTACTGTTCCAATGCAGACAGGACTATCTTCTGGTCGGCCTTCAGATTTATTCTTCTTGGCTCTCTATATTTAGGTCCCTTCATCAGGAGTAATTTCAGATCCTTATCACTCACCACATCAAGGTCACCAGTCACAATATGTTTGCATGGTGTATAGATAAAGTTCGACGATTCACAATCACAACTATAGCCTCCTGACGTGTATAAGTTCCAGTTAAACTCCTGGACAGCATTGGAGTAATTGAATATTTTGGTGGCTATAGATTTAGTGTACTTATATGAAATGCAAGGAGGTTCTGTGAACTTAAAATAGTTTGGTACAGCGTTGCGTACCTCTGGATCATTCAGGATTCGAGGTAAATTAATGATGTCCAGTCCTTTATCTAAGTAGTTGAGTTTCAAGAAAAGCCGATCTTGAGAGGTTTCGATTATGTTCACTGGACGATACAACCGAAAATACGCTATATCTTGACATACTTTAATGATTTTTGATGGTATTATATTTCCTGAAGACGCAGATTGTTGTATATCTCTGGCTATTTGATCTAAAGCTCTCAGAGGTAACGCATACAGAACTGTACGCAAGCTATGTATACTATTGGGTGTGTTAGTTAAACCCACTAAGTAATTTAAAGTGATATGATCGTGAATCATCGAACTATTAAACTTTCGCCAACCATTCGTGGACAAGCACTTCTCGATCGAACTGCTTCAGGTCCGGGAATCATAAGTAAAACTTATTCCCCATTCCGTTCTTTGTACCCCTCATCCTGGGGTCTTATCGTTGCAATGTACGTACGTCCGTCCGTCCGGACGTTCGTCCGTCAACATTTTCTTGTCCGCTGAATATCTGTAGATCTATGAAGTCGGGCCTGACCAAACTTTGGTGAGAGCTTCCTGAATGTTGACTGATGAAATAATTAGATTTTCAGATGGCTATGAATGACTTCATGATTTTTTATTATTTTTTTTTATTATCTATTGATGGTTCAGATTTTGCACTGTTATCTATGCCCATCAACATGTTCTTGTCCGCTGAATATCTGCAGATCTATCAAGTCGGGCCCAACTAAACTTTGGTGAGAGCTTCCTAAATGTTGACTGATGACACGATCAGATTTTCAGATGGCTATGATTATTTTTTGATTTTTAATATATTTTTTTTATATTTACTGATGGCTTAGCTTTTGCACTGTTATCTATGCCCATCGGGAACCCTTGGTTGCATGTTTCATTGTGACTTTTGAAGGTTCCCTGATACAAGAAAGCCTGGTCCATTTAAGATTCAAGAAAATCATTGGATGGAACCTCCCCCAATTCCCATATATTCTGGGAGCTTACATGCTGCTACACTTGTTCAACCTATGCACCACCATCGGGAGGATTTCCCCACCCCTGGGGCACTAAATGTTAAAGTTTGGGACTTTTTCCTATCCACAGCTTGTCAGCCTCATGTGATATGTATGAGATGCAGTGTACATGTACGTTGTTTTTTCACACACACACATGCTGAATCACCTAAAATGTATTTCTTTATAGTAAAATAACTAACAGGTTGGTGACATTATTTATTTCAGAAGTACAAGAGGAAATAACCGGTGGGGGGTTAAATGAAGGACAACATTTTTCTTCAATTTTGCTGTTAAATCATTCTATTCCACATCATATGATTTATCCTAAAACTTTTGCATGAGCCATATTTGTGTCCACACATTTAACTGGTACAACATAATGCTTCAATTTCTGTCACCAAACATCTTACTGTACATGTATGTACCTTGGAAATTATTTAAAATGAGTGATTAGGAGAGCCCATTTTTAGCCTGACTCTGGGCAATTTTGAACCAGTTTGCATACCTGGAGCTTATGCCCCCCCCCCCCAAATAATGATAATGGTGGGCCTGTGTCAATCAGAGTGTTTCTATGCCATTAACTTGTTATCACACTTGTGCAATGCATAAATTGCCACTGATAAAGCTACACTTTCTTGCATGCTGTAATCCCAGCACACCACTCATGTGAAAACGAAGTCTATTATATACGGTACAGAAATCACACAAACTGTATCCGCAGGGCTGTATTCAGGGATTTTTTGCAAGTTCCGATCCCAAACTCCCAGTTCCTTTTCATAATTCATTATTGAGGGTCCAATTTTTTTAGTGAATTTTGGCGCAAAGAGCCTGTGATCAATCACAAAACAGAGGTTTATTAACATGAAATTCAATACCCTCTATGCAATCGGATCGATATTGAGGCTCCCAGAAGCTTTTTCTTGGAGTATTTCCTTTCAAATTGAACAACAACAACAACACTTTCATTTTTTGTTTCATTTGAGTTTTGGGCACCCATACGTTTTCCGGAACTAAATTGGCTCTAGATGCAGCCCTGATCCTACTTGACTAAAAAAAACAGGCTGAGGGGTCCACCTTTTAGGTGCTTGCCTGCAATTCATGTTAAATGCGTGATGTTGCGATATTAGGGGACAACCGTGTAAATATTTTTGGGACCATTAAAATATTAAGGGTCGAACAAGTCTATATTTATGGGCCCATTGAAATGTTAAGGGTCGACCATATCAATATTTATGGGCCCATTGAAATGTTAAAGAGTCGACCATGTCAATATTTATGGGCCCATTGAAATGTTAAGAATCGACCATGTCAATATTTATGGGCCCATTGAAATGCTAAGGGTCGACCATGTCAATATTTTTGGGCCCATGGAAATGTTAAGAGTCGACCATGTCAATATTTTTGGCCCATTGAAATGTTAAGGGTCTCCCATATTAATATTTCGATGTAGCCTGGGGCGCCCAATATTTTTGTTACCCACTGGGTTACCGGAATATCTGAAAGAAAAGTCAAGATGATTTATTTGATTTTTGGAATTCTTTTTCGTATGGACGTTTTCTGGTTATAGACGGCGGATATGTGCGGTTACGAAGGGAAAATTTTGACGCTTGTACAGTGTTTTATACTTCTTGACTAACTGGTATTAACCCTAAAACAATATATGTTTTCAAAGTTGAGTTTGCAGGAAGCTGTATTCGCGGATAAACCATTCCGTAAGCTTTTCACTTCTCAATCGAACTGCTTCAAGCCTGAAAATCCAAAGTACAACTTATTCCTCATACTTAGATATTTAAAATCGCCTATCAGCAGATATTTCGATATTAAGAGACGAGCAGGTCGATATTTCGGCTCATTGAGGTGTTAAGGTGAATCCTGTCGATATTTTGTTAACAACGGTGGGCTGATGGGCGTATGATAATTGAATTCTCCACTGCTCTATAATAAATATGAAGCTAGGGAAGACGCCAATTCTTTCATGTTAACCCGATAAGGCATAAACTCGTTGTGAAGATATTGCAGATATCCATGTCGATGGGCACCCTCGGCATAAAATGCCTGATTGAAAAACTCTCTTTCCTGAAACTAATCATCACGGGTGCTGAATATAACCATACTCCAAGAAATCCCAAATAACTTCGAAACAAGTGTATGGCTAATTGTTCCAACCTAGATGGGAATAGATGATTTCCCACACTTCCTTTCTAATCGCCAGTTCGTGAAACGACTATAGCGCGAACCTCCGAATGCAATTTAGCCGTATTTCGAATTATTCCACCTCTTGAAATTCGTATTAAACCACACATTGTAGCAGCTGGTATTATGCTTAGTCACATTTTACCGAACAAGCTCTTACCAATTCCACCATGAGAGTTAGCTTTGAACAAATGACTCGAAAATGGCGGGTTACGTTCGGGTTACGTCGGTAGACTTTAGCTGATTGACTGACAAAGTCACGTGGCATTGATTTCTGGCAATTCCCTTTTGCAATTGCCGAAGGTAGGTTGAAAATGGATAAACACGATCCCAGGGTCAGTCTGACCGCGTGTAGATGACCCAGATGGTTACAGGTTGCATACAGGTTACATAACACAAAGAATAGGTATATGTATCTCATGCATTAATTACATTAATTCTTGACCAAAGATCAATACATACAAAAGCATGTTTTCAAGTATGTGTACCTTTCTATCGTAGCAGATTACAATCAGTGATATCGTATTGTTATGATTGGTTTAACTTTAGCTGTTGAAGATATTTCTATTTTGAGGGCAATGTGCAATCATGCTAAATTTATTTTCATAACTTCATTTATTTTCACAATAAGCAACATAATGGAGATTAGCAAATGGAATTTTAAAACTTAATATAATAAACATCATGGGTCTCCTTCAGTTTAGTGTAGACATACACCCTTGAATATCTGTTACCATGATTTAGTCATAATATTGTCTGTAACACGTTGATGTTGACAAGGAATAAACATAATTATTTGATAGTATCATTAATTGTATGCTGTTTATGATTAATACGATGAACTTTTTATTTGCTGGAATCCAGCCAATTTTTCTATATGGGCAATATTCTCATCAGCCATCACCATTCAATATGAATGTGATATATGTACAAGTCCATGGTCATTAAAACGGTATGGTGAAGGTGACCTGTAACACCAGTATACAAAATTATACCGAGCGCATTGAATCTTCATCACATGATGATGAGACAGATCAGAACGGAGTGTCGGTACAAACAGGTGTGTTTTGTAGAGGATTCTGTCAATGAAGATGCTATACATACATATACAAAATATGAAGTGTTGATGTGTAGGGCCTATTGCACACAATCACAAGCAAGTTGGTACAGAGCACGCAGGGTCTCATTTCTGCCGCTAACTTGTTGATTTGGGTGGGGGCGGGGCGGGGGTATCACAAGCAGTATTCCAGGTTTTCCATCCATATACTCTGTTCCGTGCCCCAATATTTCAAGTACGTGAAATCAAACAAAAATTATTTGCGGGGAATGTGACTTCCACATCCCTGGCTGGACATGCTAGTGGGGAACCCCCAATCCCAGGATAATTAGATTAGTGAAGTTAACGTCCAACAAATGCAAAATTGAGCTTGGCCTCCGCCCCTACGTTATTCAGTGCTGTATTCCCCTACCCTGCCTTGACAGACTCTATTGCCTCGACGGAGGTCTTTGCGCTCATCCAGCGTTTGTTACATTTCGTTAGTGTAATATCTACTTCTGGTTGAGAACTACAGATCTACAACAACTCTTGGATGATACGAAAGTTATTCATACGTATATATTTTTATAAAAAATTTCTATTTATTTATAGTTAATATTTAATTTAAAAGAACCCCAATTTGGAACGTGATAATATATAGGCTTACACTGAATCGTAGATCGCAATATTAACACTATTTCAGTAGCTAAATCATTTTAGGCACATTCAAGTCAAAAGTGATAATGTTGATGAAAATTCTGCAAAAAAAAAAATACCGTATAGATCTACACTGGTGCAGACCCAAAACAAACAACTTTTTTCCAAAACTTGGATAATCTTATCCATTCAAATATTCCAAGCTGGAGCTGCTACCACACAAAACTGGCCGGCATATATTTTATGACCTTTGATGATATTTGTGGAGGATGTTGCAGGACTTCACTTCCAAAGGATCTGATAGTATCCCATTCTACAGTATCTACTAGGTCTGTTCATTTATGTGTTCTAGATCCAGGAACAATTGGGAGCTGCAGGTTTTGTAAAAGTTAGATCCAATTATTCTGATTGAAGGAATGAAGTCCGGCATGGTTGTTTTAAGTTAGAACACGGCATCCTTGGAAATGTCTGACCGATTGACACATGTATCACCCTGCAGGTGGTCATTACATGCGTAATGTTTATTTCCTGTGAAATTGACTGATACCGAGTTGGGGGGGGGGGGGGGTGATGGTTTACAAAATACTATACTCATACTATACTATACTATACTATGTTTCACCACCTCTGTCATTCTACATCTTTCTGACGCAGCTAAACCAATCAATAGACTTCATGTTCATCCAGTAAATGCATTGTGTAACAATCCTGCTGCGTCTTATATCAGAAGTGCTGAATCCATAACCTGCAGGTTGGAATCAATTGTATACATTTAATGTCAAAACTCAGATCATTGAAATGTTTATGGCCTTCACTATATTGCATTCTTTCGTCGTATACACAACCAGATGTAATCCATTATAGCAGTTCAAGCATTGAATATACTGGTAGAGGTGAAGCATTTTATTTATAGAAATGATCATGATTATGTATATATCATTTATATAAGCTCACCTTTCATACAACATAATTGTACTTAATAGTACTGGGACCTGACATTGTTACAAGACTTCCAAAACGTATGGAATGAATACTATGCGAACTTAATCCAGTCTATACATGAGTGATCACTAATATGAATCCTGAAGAACAATGATGGGTCTTGGCCACTGATTGGATTGGAGTTCAGTGATGTTCATTTCAGTGGCATGAGCATGATAAGAAGCCAGGAAATTATAATCTAGATCAAGATTGTTTATATCAGTAACTTCATGGAGCAATATTTTGGAAATTTCTCCATGCTATCGGTCAAAAATCTCTGTATTTTGAAAAAAGTTGTTCCATAAGTTTACAAAATTTCTTCCGATTCAATAATGTACATGTGGAATGTAGATACTCCTTTGTTTTAACTACAATTAAGAATAAGCAAATTATTTTGCATCGAAAGATATCTGATGGTGAATGTCCAGACTTGAAAATTGTGTGAAATACTAATGGCCGGTCATAATACATCGGTATTAATACATGTAGTAGGATACATATCAACTGGACTTGAAACTGCATTATGCTTTCAATGGGTTTTGTGGCATACATGTGTCACAGCACACAGTGTGGATGTCAAACTGTATGGAATAAACGAAAGAAAAGATTTACAATGTTATATCTTCAACAAAAATTAGCATAACGTCACAGGACCTACGCAGTAGAGTAGGCATTAGGATTCCGACGCGCACTGAACTCTTGGAAATCTCCCCACCCCCAAGTTGAAATTCTGCCTATGTTAAGATGGGCACAGCCCAAATCAGAATCACCAGTGATTTTTATCAAAAATCACCAGAAATTTTCATCAAAAGTAGGTCAGCTCAGCACTTGCTGGTGACAGTCCCCTCATGAACGGTTATGCCAAAAATCGAGGTTCTAATGTCAACGGGTCTCCTTATTTTGCCGACGGAATGATTCGGATGGACTCACTGACTACCGGACAATTTGCAAATGGTAGCCTACTCCGTAGGAATATTATTTATCAGCTTTATTAAATACAGACTTATGAATACAGGTAGATCTAATTGGTACTTTTGCAAAATCCTCTGTTTTCACTCGTTCATTTTAAATGGACTGTAAACGGAGAAAGCTGAGAATGGTATCCTGAGTCCAGGTAATTTGATAGATTCAAGAACAATTTTTAATTCAGTGTATTGAAATGTTGACATGCTGCTGGGGGATGAACCTTAGAAATGGGAATTGGCACAGAGAAACATGTGGTTTGACAAACAATAAACTATGATTTGATGCTTCATTACAATAATGCTAGTAAATATTTCATAAATGCACAAGAAATTCATGCCAAAATAAATAACCTAACAAGGCTCAAGGAAATTGAATTGATCAGAAAAATTTAGAATAATTGTTGTTGTTTTTTTCAACAACCAGGCTGGTGGATATCATCAACTGTTACAGATACAAGTATCAGTAAAATCAGGGCATCGTCCATTGTGCTGTTATTTGCATAATCTGGGCCAATGTCTTCCACAGTCAGTGCGTGTCATTTTATATGCAACAACAACAATAAAATGTCGGTAATATACTTACCAGAAAAACGACAAAAATTTGCATTGTGTATCTCTACAACCTGGCGACCCGCCATGTTGAATCTCCCGCTGGAAGCGGCAGTTGGGAACCCGACTAAACAGAAGCAAGGCCCACTGAAATGCATTCCATTGAGGGTTCCCCTTTATTTCAAAAGTATCCAAAAATGTGGCCTCAAAATTTCGTCGGGAACCATAGCAAGCCCTATTGGAAATCACATAAATCGTGAGTTCCCCATATGACAATTTTATGGCGGGAGATTTTACGTTGCATTCCTAGAGAGGCAAACACGAGCCAGCCCTTCTTATACACAAGAATTTGGTCTGCTGAGAGAAAAATACAGATGGTTCTAAAGATGGTGAGAGAGTAGCATGTGCTACTATCTTTAGTTCCAAAACTAAAACATGTCGACTGCCAGGTGAAAGTTCAATATTCACTGCAGAAGCAAAGCTATATTGTTGGCTTTGGAAGGTATTGGGTGCATTAAAAGGAAAAATATGTCATTTTCTCAGATTCACTGCCATGCCTTCAAGCGATTAAAAGTGGAACTTCGACTCATCCCACTATCTTGAATATTCTACAATTATATGACTGTAGATTTTTTTTTATATAAATTTGTTTATTTCCACACAGCTGTCAAAAGGAACAATAATGAACAGCAAAAAAATGGATCGTCACAAATCAATGCTACAATCGCCTGAGATTAACAGTGATTCTATTACAGTAGTCAACAATTTGGCAAAGTGTCTACCACAAAAAACATAAATGTGTTGCCATGCAGCAAAAATAAATAACAGTAAACCAATGCTCCACAGCATATCTGAAACTTTTTTCTGTCAGATTTCTGTTCATTTACTACATATATAAATGGGATACTGGGTTATATTGTTCTACTTCTAGATGGTGTGTTATACATATACATAATCTTATTCTACTAGACATTTAAGTTATTCCCATCGTTTTGTAAATTTATCTCACTCGCAGCTTGAAGAGAAGATTGCCTTCTCAGCACAGTAATATGAATTTAATACTCTCCTAAACCCGATAAGGGTTGGGAAAGTTTCTCTTGTTCTATTTTGATATATATAAAGTTTAGCTAAAATAAGTACTGTATTTAGTGCTTTATCATTTGAATATATATGTCCGAATAATAACACAATCACGTATCTGGAACTAAACGAATATTTTGTTTCGGATGCGCACCAATCAAAGAAATCCTTCCAAAACCTGTTTGTATATGGACAATAAAAAAACAGGTGTCCTATTGTTTCATCTTCTGTTTTACAAAATGTACATAGAGGAGAAGGAATATAATTTATCTTGAATAAGAAAGTATTCGTAGTCAGAATCCTATGGATTAGTTTGTATTGTAACCATCTTAAACGAGTATCTGTGGTACTTTTGAATGGAAGATTGTATATTTTTCTCCAAGTTTGTATATCATAATCAAATATTGTTTTCCATTTGTCTTCTCCTGTAGGGGTGGCATATTTTTCGTCTACAAACTGCGAATAGAACGGTTCACATCCCTTTGAGAAACTCAAAAGATTTTTAATATGAAATGCATGTTTTAATTTCTTTTCATTTTTCACTAAGATTTAGCGGTAAAATTGGTTGAGAATGTGACCCCGAGCAGCTTAAAGGTTTCATTTCCCCAACAAAGGGAATGTTGTGTGTAAAATTTCATTTTACATTTCTTTTTACTGCCAAACCACACCTAAGACTTTTTGTAATTGATATGTAGACCCGACATCTCGCCGAAGACTGATAGGTCAGACAACACCGCTGGAAGAGAAGCCTCTGATCCATCCAATAAGAGCGTTGTGTCGTCCGCAAACAGACTGATCTTGTATTCCGTATCACCTATTGTAATGCCTTTTCTATCGTCATTATTTCTGATCATTAAAGAAAGTATTTCAGCACATATCACAAACAGATATGGCGAAAGAGGATCACCTTGACGACAGCCTCGTTTTACCTCGAAAAACGGGGAGAGGAACCCACATTGAAGCACAGAAGATGAAATATCTTTATAGAAAGTATTAATCCATCTTTTAATAGTTTGGCCAAAATTAAATAGCCCTAAGACTTTGTTGATAAAGTCCCATGATATTGTATCAAAGGCTTTTTCGAAGTCAATTATAAACAGCATACCGGTTAGATTATTTGCCTCGGCTATGTTCACTATATCATACACTAGCCTTATGTTATCCCCAATAAAACGACCTTTAATGAAACCAGTTTGCTCTTCACTAATTAGGCCCCCCAGGTGTACCTTAATTCTTTCGGCTTTACATGATGAAGCAATTTCATACTGAACGCTTAATAGTGTGATTGGCCGCCAATTTGCCAAAAATTCTCTGGGTTTATTCCCTTTTGGCAGGCAGGTTTGGATTCCTTGTCTTTGCGTTATCGACATCGTTCCACTTTCAAATCCGAAGTTTATACTCTTTACAAGGTACATGTAAGTACCAAGATCCCTCCAAAAGAATTTGAAAAACTCGGCGGTGAACCCGTCCGATCCTGAAGATTTATTCTGTTTGAGACGTTTATGGGCCAATACTTCCTCATGTGTGACTGGACCTCAATTGACTGCTTCGCTTCTTCTGTAAGCGTACTGAAGGTGCCCAAATTTAAGTCGGGTAATTCGACATCATTAGTTAATCGACTACAATAGAGATTTTTATATAAGTTTCCTACTGCTTTTAGTATTTCCTTTTGGTCTGTTATATTTCTGTTTTCATCTTGGATTTTTTGGAATGGTTTTGTTTATATAATTTCTTTTTTCTAGCGGGCAAAAGTATTTTGATGATTTCTCACCATCCTCTATCCATTTTGCTCTAGATCGAACCATAATGCCCTCCGTTTTTGTTCTCCTTAAAACTTCTAGTTCTTTTTGGGCATCATTCAATAATTGCAACGATTCTACTGACCCATCTATGTTCACAATGGTTTCTAATTTGGAAATTCTTTCTTCAATTTCACGTTCCTGTACTTCAGCTACTTTTTTTCTTCTACTAGAATAATCTACTGTTTTCCCCCGTATTTTCACCAGTAGGGTATCAAAAAAGAGCTGATCATTTACAGAGTTCTGAGCAGAATTATATTCTTTGAAAGTGCTGGCAATGACTTGGTTAATTTCTTTAATATAATCTATGTCTTTTAACAGCGAATTATTAAATTTCCATAGTCCGCGACCTCGTTCGAAGTCGTTAAATCTAAATTCGAGTATGACGACAGAATAGTTCGATGATTGTCGACAAAGTTTTAAAATTGTTCATTTATTAAGAAAAAGTCAAGGCGTGCCTGTTTGAAAGGTCTTTTTGTCTCCCTGTAAACGTTCTTTGTCGTCATGGATATATCGAAATACATCAGATAAATTATCGGATGCGATCATGACAAGCACTGCATTTCTTGCGTTAGGGTGGTTTACGGGAAGATAGTTTTCTGTGTGTAAATTTGGATCTAACACTAGCTTCCAGTCTCCACAGACGACACAAAACTCATTAGCGAAAGAATGAATACATTCTTTCACGGTGTTAAAAAAAGTTTGACTGTCCGTGTTCGGACCGTATATATTAACAAGTGTTATCCTCTGTTTGCCTATTACTAAATCAAGAGCTAAGAAAGTTCCTTCTACATCTCTTTCTTCTTTCATTACTTTAAACTCAAAATTATCAGCGAATAATATTGCCACACCTCTTGATTGGCTGTTGTTAGAACTAAAATAACATTCTTTATTTCCCCACTCTAGTTTTATCTTTGATTCTGTTTCCTTAGTAAAATGTGTATCTGGCAGACCGAAAATTGAACATTTCTTCTTTTTAATGAATTCAAACAAATCGTTTCTATTGGTTGGATCAGCAAGGCCTCTACAATTCATAGACAAGAAATTAACTTTGCCCTCCACGTGTTACATATTTTACATGCATGTACTTAGAGATGTCGGATCCTAAAATGTACCCATTATCATGTTTATAGAGTATAATATATCCAACAGTACTTTCACACAACAATAGAAACGGAAAAATATTAAAAAAAAGACTCAATAAAGTAAACATTAATTGACAAACAGTTGCTAATAAATATACATAAAAAAATTTAAACCTTCCGGCCTGCCTGCCACATATACATTAAAGACCAGGGCCCAGAGTTAAAAGGAAAAGACGCCTGGACTACCCACAGGTTTTAAAGTGTAATACATGTATACTGTCTTCAAGCAACATCGATCACTACTCTGAATGAGGTCATATAATGGCTTACCCACTACAGAAAATTTGATTTCACACTGTATGAAGCTCAGCAAATTAAATTTACGCTGATATAAAGACGCTGTTTTTCCCCACAAATTGGTATGTGTGAATTTTATGGAAATAAGAGCAGTTAAAAATCTGTGTGCATGTACTAGCGCAAGATCTCTACTTCCATTTACAAACTAATGTAGTCCAGAAGTTCTTTATTTATCACGGGTGGATGTATTTCCCAATTCCGCCAATAAACTTACTTTCCTAATGGATATTGCATATCTTTAACTGTTGTTTTCTGGGCAGAACATATCGTACAACCTCTGACGTTCAAACTTACAAACCTTCATACTACCGCCTGCATAATATGATGATTAAAAGCAGCCGCATGTACTATTTAGGCGTGTTTACGCTAATTACAGATTTCGCGTCGTATTGTATAACGAAAAAGCAGCCATATGTACTATTTAGGCGTGTTTACGCTAATTACAGATTTCGCGTCGTATTGTATGACGAAAAATTGGACGCTTGCACAGTGTAGTCAGTAAACTGAAATGGACATGTATCGCCATTTGACGTTCAGCCGTCTCAGGAAAAGTCGGGCTGATGAGCATTAATGAAAAAAAAACGGCTGTCAATCTGGGCCAACATTCCTTCAAACATTCAAATATGAAAACATTATCTTAGTACTAAAGTCTAGATCACATGGATGCCCTATATTATGCGAATAGAAAAATAGATTGTTGTATAGCATGTTTTTTATTACTATTTTATGTAATGTTGTATTTTTTGTGTCCCATTTTAAAATTATATTTATGCCTTTCAACAGAACGTTATCGATCGCTCACAAAAAGAACGAGACTTTACATTCCTCGGTTCTGTCGGGAGTTAGAACGAGACTTTACATTCCTCGGTTCTGTCGGGAGTTAGAACGAGACTTTACATTCCTCGGTTCTGTCGGGAGTTAGAACGAGACTTTACATTCCTGGTTCTGTCGGGAGTTAGAACGAGTGGTTCTGTCGGGAGTTAGAACGAGACTTTACATTCCCCGGTTCTGTCGGGAGTTAGAACGAGACTTTACATTCCCCGGTTCTGTCGGGAGTTAGAACGAGTCTTTACATTCCCCGGTTCTGTCGGGAGTTAGAACGAGACTTTACATTCCTCGGTTCTGTCGGGAGTTAGAACGAGACTTTACATTCCTCGGTTCTGTCGGGAGTTAGAACGAGACTTTACATTCCTCGGTTCTGTCGGGAGTTAGAACGAGACTTTACATTCCTCGGTTCTGTCGGGAGTTAGAACGAGACTTTACATTCCTCGGTTCTGTCGGGCATTTCGATGATTTTCTGAAAGAACAAAAAACGTGCCCAATACACATCATTGTTCACAATTATAACCTACATGTATCGCGGAAAATACCAGTTAAAAGACGGTCATTTGTAAGTATATCACCGCGCCTCCACCTTACTTTTATGACAGGAGAAGTAAAGAACACCCAGACTTTCTAAGCATGTGTGCCCCAATAAACAAGAGCGTAGAGCAGGGCATGTTCTTATCGGCTGTAAAATACATGTAAACACGAGTTCACACTATCATGACTGTAGGATCATTCCAAGTCCGATGGCACCGTTATATAAACTGGATTACCGCAAAACAAATGTACCATGTTGCGGAGCAATGTGAGTATTTACATGTTACCAGATTGAAACAGTGGTATGTCATGACAGGACTCATTTTTTGTTTTTGATTCAGTGCCTGGGTTTAGTCGATCTGGGCCTACATCATTTTTCTATATAGACTGTCCAGGGGTCGCCATCCTTTTTCTTCACCTCTAGTATCAGTTTTATTCCACTGACCCGGACTCGCGTTTTCCATTTCTGTTCTTGTCTCAATTGCCATGCTGTTTGGTTCAATGGTGATCGGACGACCTTCAGTTTTGGAGGGAGATCTGTGCGAACCGAGATTTTTCTTACCAGGAAGATTTCGAACAGAGCCTAAGACATAGTCCCGGTCATCATATTTGACGAAAACTGCTATTTTGCCTGGTGACAAGTTCGGATGAGAAGGAGATCCAGTACCAATCGTAATTTGGCCAAGTCGATGTACTAATATAAACTACATTTGACCTACTCTATCCGCCTCTAATTTCATGTCATTGATCAGAAACTCACGAAAAATGTCTTCTCGTCTGTTCGAACAGCTGGTATAGGTTAAAACGAACTAAATGACGTCACTTCCGCCAAAGGTGGATAAGCATATCCCGCATTAAATGCTCAGTTGTGTTATTACTGGATAATATCATAACTAACTTTTATTGTGTTTCGCTAACTTAGTAAGTGTCGATTAATTTCTGAAAAAATTGTGGCAGTCCCGAGCCTGTGTTCTTTTCAGGGCGCAATCAAACGACGATAACCACGTGACCAGCTCAGACGGTTGAAAACGGCTCGTCTCAGAAGACAGTTTACGTTATCAAAAATCAGTTGGGCATGAGTGTGGTTTGGTACATACCACGTGAAGTGGGAGGAGTGGTAATCAAAAACATCAGTGTATAGTTCCGGGCTAAAGTTCAAGAAGGTCAGTTTTTCAGCGGCGAACTGAACCTGTTTAACCTGGAACGTAATGGGACAACACTTTAGTTCATTGTTACCTATAGATGTGACATAAAGGCGGAGCTTGCTGATTCATATTTCATTCAGTCATCAATGTTTGGCAATATTATCTAATTGGAATAATGAGTATCGATGAAAATGCTGAGCAACTCGTGAGTTTCATACACATGGGGCCCTTTAGGGGAATCCTAGACGATAGACCCGAAATAGGTGTTTTTTTATCAAAGTTTGTGTATTTCACCCGAGATATGGTGTTCTATATCCACGGCGATCGTAATTTTGCAGTTAATTTTTATCTCGTCCCGTTAGAGGATGCTGAGAAGGGAAGTGCTAGATATCACAGTGGTATAATTACTAAAAATAACTCGAAAAACACCCCCCCCCCCTCCCCTCCACAAGCTCGCAATTCCAGGCGGGAGGGAGGGTCATTAGGTTCCGCAGTTTGCTCTAATTATATGAAACAGATGAATATGGACAAAGATTTCAGTCGGAGACAATTTTACGTGAAATTTGCAACTGATCTCCCGACCAGTCAGCAAATTTACTCAAATTCCCAGGCTGAAATTTCACCAATTCGCTTCTATTTTAGCTCTCCGCGATCTACAAATCACATTTAACTGATGGAGTTATTTCCCTTGATATGCCTGCGATTACATCACTTTCTTTCTTAACTGTCATATAGGACATGGTACACATATATGGGGAATTGTGCCCAGATTACTCCCTAACTTAACCAGAAAGATGTTTTAGCGCATTAGGACTTATATAGTGTAGATGTCAAATTTCACTGATTGCAAAGATGGGGGGTGGGTTACAGAATTAGCTGCAAAATATTTATTCTTTGGAGCTTGGCTAAAATATTACCCTCGGTACTTCTTCAGATATTAACCTATCTGTGGTATCAAGAGTTTCAAAATTTTCATTCCTTTAGGTTAAAACGAACTAAATGACGTCACTTCCGCCAAAGGTGGATGTTCGTGGTAAGCATATCCCGCATTAAATGCTCAGTTGTGTTATTACTGGATAATATCATAACTAACTTTTATTGTGTTTCGCTAACTTAGTAAGTGTCGATTAATTTCTGAAAAAATTGTGACAGTCCCGAGCCTGTGTTCTTTTCAGGGCACAATCAAACGACGATACCCACGTGACCAGCTCAGACGGTTGAAAACGGCTCGTCTCAGAAGGCAGTTTACGTTATCAAAAATCAATTGGACATGAGTGTGGTTTGGTACATACCACGTGAAGTGGGAGGAGTGGTAATCAAAAACATCAGTGTGTAGTTCCGGGCTAAAGTTCAAGAAGGTCAGTTTTTCAGCGGCGAACTGAACCTGTTTAACCTGGAACGTAATGGGACAAAACTTTAGTTCAGTGTTACCTATACCATATATCAACAGAGGTTTTTTTCGTTCATGTATTTCTAACAAGAGTAATTGTTTCCGAAGCTCGGTTATTTCTTGCAACAGTTTGTCGTTCATACATGGAATGGTTTCTTTCTGTATTTCTTTTATTTCATCGGAATTTGATTGAATGCCTTCTCCTAGCTAGAGTGTCCACTCTCGAGGACAGGTTTTTCACCTCCGTTTTTATGCCTTCAATTGCTCGCAATGTCTCAGATTTTGCATCTTCAATTTATTTGACAATTTTTTCAGTGATATTTTTTTCCAGTTCAGTAAACAGAGCTTTTAGGTTTTCGGGAGTGGACATATCTGCCGTAAAATCTATCTCATCTTGTTCACACGTAGGCTGTTCATTCGAAAACCCGTTCCCGCCGGTCGAGATTGGCCCGTGCTGATTCTCTCTTTGTTCCCGTAGCGTTTTGCTCCTCAGTGCATAGCCGTTGTTTTTACATGTGTTTCTTTTACCTCTTCCACTTTTTCTGCCACTCATTTAGTTTTTGGTAAATCCCATGTAGGTCTCCAAATCACCAAAGTATATAACCAGTCCAATTTCCAGGCACTATGACATTATAATATACTGGGCCTCACGGAGCGAAGTTAAAACATGTCCTTCAGATCCGCCATGTTGACTGGAATATCTGTATATGACTGTAGATTTGATCAACAGATTAATATTGTGTTTTGTTGGCTGCCTAGTCACGCTGCTATCAAAGGTAATACTTAGTCAAGTACCAAGACTCTGATCTGTTAATCAGAGTCATGCGGCGGGATCTCCCGTGTGTCATTCAGATAGATAAACACCGTTTTACAGACCAGAAAATTACATTCACTCGCCCCAAATCCCCACTATCGTAACATATCGTCCTATCGGTTTAGAATGCCATCAACAATTACTTGCACTCGAAATGCGGCACAGAACGGAATGGATCGGAAGCCAACAACGAAACAGCCAGGTCTTCTTCTTGTCTTCTCGAATTCGCTGACAAGGTACGAGTTTCTTACACGCGACACCAAAATTTGACCCCGTTAAATTTCGCCCGTGGGACTAAATATAGAATCTCCTGCAGGCCCACACGTGAGCAATATTCCATGCTCTATTGATTTGAAAAGAAAATCCAAGTACCTTCAACTACAGTCTGATAGTGTCTACCGTGTTGTTAGCATGGAATATTGCACACGTGTGGGCCTGCAGGAGATTCTATATTTAGTCCCACGTGCGAAATGTAAAGGGGTCAAATTTTGGAATCGTGTGTAAGAAACTCGTACCTTGTCAGCGAGAAGACAAGAAACTGACATGGCAGCTTTGTTATTCTCTCCCGATCCATTTCGTTCTGTGCCGCATTCCGAGTGCAAGTAAGTGTTTGTAATTAATAATATTGATGGCATTCTAAACCGATAGGACCATATCTTACGATAGTGGGGATTTGGGGCGAGTGAATGTAATTTTCTGGTCTGTTTCCGACGGTGTATATCTATCTGAATGACACACGGGAGATCCCGCGGCATGACTCTGATTAACAGATCAGAGTCTTGGTACTTGACTAGGTAATACTGAGGCTGATAGAATGGCTAAGGCAGCCCTAGATCATGAGGGTGATCCTGTTGGAATCCCATAAATCGATTTCAGGCCCTCTATCTATACTTATGTGTGAGGGCTGTTTCAATCTTTATGGGATGCTGTGAATAATAAACTTCATGAGTTCAAGAAAACCGTAGGCTATACTCATCTGAACAGCCAGAAACGTTTCGATCAAGCCATGATCAGGCGATGTAGAATAGGCCATACACGATCGACTCAGGAACATTTACTAAAATAAAAGAGCCAGTCCCAAGGTGTATTCCATGCCGCGAAGATCTTACAGTGAACATATTCTTATCGACTGTATAGATTTTAAGAGATTCTTTTTATCGAGCGACTACTTTGGAAGATCTTTTTAGTCGGGTGAGGGAGGACTGTGCCTTAGGTTATTTGAGAGAAATCGGTTTGTTGCATAAGTTTTAATGTGTGTACGTTTTAATGTGTTGGATTACTAAGTTATTGATTTGAGTACTTAGAATTTTGTTTGATCGTCGCTATATAGCGGAAATATTGGTGAACGCGACGTTAAACCCTAATTCTCTCACTCTCTAAAATGGTCCCTGAGTAACATAGCATGATTGAGTGGTGAATACTGTATCGCTTAATCTACACTCAGTGATATACTCTGAACATATGATGACAGATATTTGATGCAAATTAAACACACTCGAGAAACGCATTTTCCAATAGTAAATTATTTGGTCGTAATTTGAATATGGTCCCAACAAATGAAACGTAATTAACTGTATATGTTATTCAAGGATAGTGCGAAGTTTCGTAAGCTAGCGAAACTCCTCAGTACAATACCGGCTTGGTGATTTCAGCTGCTGATAATAATTGTAGAATTAATTTAGTGTATTCACTAAAATCAAATGCTGCGACAATCAAATATAGGTAGATTACAAGCGTCTAGTCCGTCATTCATAATCCAGCCGTCGTCCATTAGAGAATATCCGTGTCCATAATCCAAAGACCTATTCCATATTCCATATAACAGTATTAGCACCAAATTCAAAAAGACAATCATGGTATACATAAACATAGGCTTGTTTCCTGCAAGAGAGAAGCGGTCAACAGTTTTCAATGATGCCGGCAAGACATCATGATGTTAAAAAAATATCAAATCCGTATCGTTGATCAGTATTCTTAATCCATAATATTCGTAGTAAAATCGTCATCTAAAGAATGATGTATCTCAGTCACGCTTTGATTGTGACTGTTCATATGAGTACCATGAGGATCTTGAAGTACATGGGTTCATACGGCCCTAGCCTAGCCCGGGTTAAGCGAAATTAGACACAAGTTACTCAGGTAATCTGGTAGATTAGCGGATGGTTCCATTTCAACATTTGCAGTAAAAGATATTGAAGGAGAGCTCACAATGACCTATCCCAACAGCATTTTTTTTAATCTTCCAAACTTGCGGATATTTACTAATAAATTCTCCCTCATTTGGGAACGAGCTTCTCTGATATTTTCCGTAATTTTCCTATTCAGGTAGGCGTAGTTTGTTAAAGATGCAGACCAGATTTAGACAACCTTATAGCTCAGATTGTTACGATATTTCTTTATATACAGTTATCCATAGACAGACCGTTCTTTACTATGGCCAGAGAGAGTTGGTTTATCATTTTCCTTCTAGAACATCGAACGGAAATACG
Organism: Hanleya hanleyi; assembly: GCA_036873755.1. Lineage (NCBI taxonomy): Eukaryota > Metazoa > Mollusca > Polyplacophora > Lepidopleurida > Hanleyidae > Hanleya > Hanleya hanleyi. The sequence continues at coordinate 84,718 of JAVTVY010025536.1, forward strand.
CGAGTGCGATGAAAGGGAAATAACTGCGAATTTATGAAAGAGACGTCAGATATCTGATTTATGTGAAGTATAAGACCAGTAGACTAGCGAACAATATCTATATTACGCTCATAAAAGATTCTTATCAATAAATTAAGTGCATGTCAGCAGCAATCATATTTACCTAACTAATAATATTTTGCGTTCACAAAGCTACATGGTTGCCATGGCAAATTACATGCTAGTTTCATATACATTTCAAATAGTCAATCTATATTCTGAACGCAAGGGGAATGCATTCATCTGTCACCTACACCCAACGAACTACAGATTAATATCAAAATGAAATTAGTGAATAGAAATCGATTGAGCCAAATGTTTCGCTACAACTGTTTGGTGCCAACGTATGTACGTCCTAACAGATGAAGCCTGACAATTCCTTTGTTCACATAAAAGGTTGACAACCCATTCCACACCTGCGTTTTTCACTTTGCATCAGAGATGCAATGTCGATTAATGTGTCTTTTGTCTAGGCATTAATGTTGAGTTTTATTAGTTCCCAATAATCCACAATTCAAGAGCTGCCAAGCAATATATTTCATACACTCAAGGTTTATGTACCAGCAATGTGTTTATAAGGGTAGAGCATTAATGGATTGTATTGACCATATGATTTTTTAGAATCTATAGTCGCAAGATCTGTTTATATTTATGCATTTGATAATAACATGAACCGTGCAATGCACTGAGGACCCTACAGCCTTGTGTTTAAATATGATCTTGTTTAAAGAACAAGCAATTGGTGCTAATAGTTTTCAGTAGGCTTCTTTTCCGCAACCAAATGCATGGATGACATTTTAAGCGCCTATACATACTCATCCTTGGTATATGGTGGTCACGGGTAAACAGACGGGCGGACGTTCGTACATGATAATAGCACAATTATAGCCCAGGACCACGTGTGTATTGTCATGATAGTAAGACAGGAAGCCTTGGCCTATCACTCTTGAGACATGGAACAGTTGACAAATGGAACAACTGTTGTTCCAGAAACAAAATAGATCAATCTGAAAGATTATCAAAAAAGCTTCTTCTAAGCAACCACATGTGTGAGCAAAGTTCGGGGTTCATATAGTCATTCTTGGAATATGGTGGTAACGTGAAAACAGTTGTACAAACATGATGACCACACCTCAATTTTAGCCCATGTCCTGGTATGGCTGATATAAGTTCACTAAGCTAATACCTTTTCATTCTTGAGATATTATGGTAACAAGCAATTGGTGACAAACCTGATATAATAGAATTCTCAATCACATCGATGAAGGCGTCAACTCTCACATTCTGAGTAATGCAGTCCACAAAGGTACTGTTGTGCTTAAATTTTACAACCGATATAGTGATATTTGTTATATATTACTTTTCCGCAGAGATTTCTGTCACACCGAGTCAAAACTCTGTTTTAACAAGGCAGGAAAGACATCTCGGGGGTAACGTATCACGAATGACATGATTTATGTTGAATGACGACATATGGATGATACCCTAGCGATAAATGTGTACGTGCACCATACACCGATACGAAGGGATTAAATCCAATTCTAGCTAGAACATCCATTAGAATGGACAAATAAATCAGTCTAAAAACAGTTTCCGATATGGTGCGGCTGTTACGCGTTCACCATCCACCATAATGTTCACAGTGTTACCGGAGTTGCACGTGCTGTACTGACATTGTCCTTGGACGTCCTTGGTTAAACTGGTATCTGATTACATTTCAGCTCCTCTTGCCTACATAATTAATCTTTCATTCTCTTCTGGGATAGTCCCAAAGCCCTTCAAAAATGCTAAAGTTACACCAATTTTCAAAGCTGATGATCCGTCTGTATTATCAAATTATAGACCAATATCTGTCTTACCATGTTTAGGTAAAATTCTCGAAAAAATTGCGGCTACGAAAATATCAGACTTTTTGGAATCCAATACAATTCTTTCCAAAGATCAGTTTGGCTTTAGGCCCAACCACTCGACATCTCTAGCAGCAACTACACTTTCACACTTCAGCAAAAGAATCCAAACTTTATAGCATAGTTTCCTTCTTGGACCTGTCTAAGGCTTTCGACACTGTGAATCATAATATATTACTCTCTAAACTCGACCACTACGGTTTTCGAGGCCTGGCTAATACTTGGCTTAAAAGTTATCTGTCTGACAGATCCCAATCTGTTATATATAACGGCGCCTACTCTGAACCGTCTCAAATCTTATATGGTGTCCCCCAAGGATCAATATTGGGCCCAATTCTTTTTCTTCTCTATATCAATGATATAAGCAATGTTACTAATCTTCTGAAAATTATCTTATTTGCTGACGATACCAGTGTAGTATATTCTTCCGAAAAAATAATCGAGGTCTTCGATATCATGTCACAAGAATTAGAAAGACTCTCGACTTGGTGTTCCTGTAACCGACTCTCACTGAATATAAAGAAAACGAAATATATGTTAATCAAGCCTAATAACTCTAAACCTTCAGCTAATCCATATCACTTACTTATATCTGGCAATGAAATACAACTCGTAAATCAATTCAAATTTCTGGGTATTTTTCTTAATGACCAACTAAACTGGAAAACTCATATACACTATACTGGTAATAAAGTGTCCAGAAACTTAGGGATAATAAACCACATAAAACGCGCTTTGAATAAAAAAAACACTGTACTTTTTATATTATTCGATGATCTTCCCCTATTTTAATTACTGTAATGTTCTATGGGGAAATACCTACATTACTCACCTACAGCCATTGATAACTCTCCAAAAACGTGCGCTTAGAGTGATAACACTATCTAGAAAGCTAGACCACACTTCGCCTCTGTTTACGGATTTAAAAATTTTACAGCTACAGAAATTAAATCTTTACTCATGCCTTATTATGACTCACAAATTTTTTCACCATCCCGAAATACTGCCACAAATTTTCCAGTCCTATTTTACTAAGCAATCTAGTATTCATTATTATCGGACTAGGGGAAACCTGCTTAACCTATACAGACCCATCTATCGATCCAATTTATCATTTTACACCCTCAAAGTTACAGGACCTCGAGAGTGGAACAAACTGCCCCAATCAATGAAAGGCATTCAATCAACATCACTTTTTAAATCAAAACTCAAATCCTATCTCATTATGAACTAATGTATTGTAACAACTGGTCCATTTCTCTCAGTGCGTGAAATCTTTCATTCTTCAGCCATATGTTTTTCTCATATTTCCACCGATGTCATTTAAGACGTTATTGGGATAGAACAAGCCCTTTTGGGTTTTATTCCCGCCAAATTGTATTTTCAGGCTAATTATTACTCACATATATTTTTTAAAAAAAACAACTCAGCATTTCAGCCATTGGTATCCATTACTTTGATGTATATTTTGGTGAATAAATTTCAATTCAATTGTCCTATTTCCTTTTCTAAGCGAGAGAGTGCATGCAGTTGCAGCAGTCACGGTACAGCATGAAACACATTTATAAAGCCCAACTCGACGACCATTTTGCTGTATTAGAACAGAACAGTTTGCTCGTGTTTTCGTTCGTGGTAACCTGACACTGCGAACATTTTCTCTTGAACGCCAGTCGCCGCGATCAAGCAGCGAGGCCATTTTGTTGTGTCATGTGGGAGCGACTTCGTCACATGACCGACAGCTGCCAGTTGATTGGATAACTATTGGTAAATGTCCGGACACATTCTCGCGATCACCACACACTGAAGACAAAAACTTGTTTCAGGGCAAAACATGTTCGCAATATCAAACAAGTTTGATCTCATGAACATTTGTTCCGAACAGATGTTTTCTGTTTCTGGGTACCTCACACTGCAGACAAAACATGTTCTGTACAGTGTTTTTGTTCTAATACAACAAAATGTTCGTAGTGTGAGTTGGGCTTTAAGGATGCTAGTTTTAGGACAAAAACGTGTCTGCATGTGTTGACCTCCTTTCAAAAAAATATTCGTGTTGGAAAGGCCCAAGTGACGAATTCACTGTCGAGAGACATTCGTGTTTGCCATGGTGAAATCTGTCTACCGTCAATATCAGCGTTGTCTGCAAAGACCGGACCATTTTTAGGCGGCAGTTTCCCGGATGTAGTCAGACCGTGATTTTCACGTGCAATTTCGTCACTGTTTTTTTAGTATTCTGGAGTTTTAAGCTGGTATTATTCCAGATTTTTGTGTAGTATTTTTCGTGATTGTTTTTAGCATCTGTGCATGGTGAAATTTTGAGTTGATTCGTCAGATTTTCGCTGTTCGCGGCGGTTTTTGTTGTCTTGGTCAGCCCATTTCCTTGTGTAGGTAGATGGCGTTCTATTGAATGTAACACAGTCATACCGGACCTTTGGGTCTTTGAAGTCGCTGTTGATACATAGCGCGGGCTATTTGTAAACTATTGACAACTGTTATTATTTTCTTGTTTGTTTGTTTAAATTAATCTTTTCTGGAGCTTCCTGGGTGGGAGTCTATAATTAATAATTATTTTTAGTGTTATGACAATCAAACTGAGAGTTCACCATTTTCCTTGTGTAGGTAGATGGCGCTGTATTGAACATAGCACTTGTCATACGGGGCTTTTGGGTCTTTGGAGGCACTGTTTTAATATATAGCGCGGGCTATTTGTAAAACTGTTGACAACTGTTATTATTTTATTGCTTGTTTGTTTGTTCGAATTAATCTTTTCCATAGCTCCCTGGGTGGGAGTCCATAATTATTTTTTAATGCTGTGGCAAACAAGCTGTTAGAAAGGCCACTGAGCCTTAGACTTTTGGGGCTGAATGCCGCTAAGTCGATTGATATTTAGCGTGCTTCAAAAGATTCTGTCGGATCAGGGCTGAAAGTCCTTGATGGATTAGCGCAGGTGACAAAGGATCTCTGGATTGTGACACTAAGGCCAGATATGTTCTCCTCTCAAACGGTATCTCGGATTTTCAAGATCAGTGCACCCACAGAAGTACTTGTCAGAATAAAATGCCATGTGGAGACACCACACACTGACATTAGATATACTTTTGAGAAATATAGTAAAGTTCATGACATTTCTCATGAGCACTATACTTTTGACAGAGATTTCAAAACTGGGAGTAGGAAGGTGTGGATGTCTGGCCCCAAACCCACTCTCCCCTCCACAGACATCCTGTTCGGTACAAAGGCCAGGTTAAAGCCTGTTACACCTGCGGAGATGAAAATCACATGTTTTGAGATTGTCCATTTAAGGATAAATGTGGACAGCCAGGCCAAACAAAAACGGGAATGTAAATCTCGAGAAAACTAAGAAGGTCTGACTAACTAAAAAAACCGAACTACTTCACAATATGTGACTGGAATTCAATCCAATACATAGAAGAAATCTCCCGTTACAGAAAAGTCCGCCGCTGCGGAGAGCTCTCTCACATTGAACGCACAGGAAGTCGAGTAACCTGAAAGCGTTGATGATAGCATTTGGTCAATTGTAAGACCGGATGGCAGGACCTCAATGAGGAATTCTAAGCTTAGACAAAAGAAAACTAAAAAGAGCACAGAGGTAGCAGAAAATGTACCCAACAGCTCAAACAGGTTTTCATCTCTCTCTGAGGAGGATGATGTTCATAATTCCTTTGATATTCCTGGTCCACCCCCAAGAGGAATAGGGTAGATGAAAATCCAGAAAGTTTACTTCATAAATAGCAGTCTAAACAAAATGGGTATGAGAGGATTGTAGATCCAGAAACACTTCAAATTGTTGGTTCTCTGTCCGGGGTGGAGAAACCTATCGACTACCAGGTAAAAGTTCGATATTCAATGCAGAAGCAAAAGCATGATATTGTGTTCTGTTGGTTGCCTAGTCACGTTGGCATCAAAGGTAATACTGAGGCTGATAGGATGGCTAAGGCAGCTCTGGATGATGAGATTGATCTTGTTGGAATCCCATATAGCGATTTCAGGTCCTATATCTGTACTTATGTGACACGACTGTTTCAATCTTTATGGGATGCTGTGAATAATAACAAACTTCAGGAGTTCAAAAAAGTTCAGGAGCTCACGGTGAAACATATTCTTATCGAATGCATAGATTTTAAGATTGTAAGAGATGCAATTTATCGAGCGACTACTTTGGAAGATCTTTTTAGTCGGTTGAGGGAGGATTGCATCTTGGGTTATTTGAGAGAAATCGGCTGTTACATAAGTGTTAATGTGTGTATGTTTTAATGCGTTGGATTACTAAGTTAGTGATACCGCTTATGCCGGTGCTAGGGGCCGTGTGGTCATATCATCCAAGTTGCCACATGAACAGGTACAATAAAAGCGTACCTGAGATACAACACATATCACGAATTGTTAGATTCTTTGGTATGTGCTTTAGAATAGGTTAACCAGAGGACTATTCTGTGAAGTCAGCGTGGACGCAGTCAGTATGTCGGCACTCTTCCCACTTCCCTTATATGTGTTGTAATTTTTTTCCTGTATATGGCGAGATTCTGCTGGTGGACGTTTCTTCCCCGAGGCCCGCCCCCTGTACAGACCTTTTTGGTCTTTGATATATGTTGGCATTTGTGGGAAGTTGATGCTGGGTCGACATCGGGCCTTACAGACTAGTCTTTTGTGTTAAATGCCGTCATTTACATCTGACGACGATACAGCTCACTAATCTCCAATGTACGAGTTGTCACAGCGAAACAGCTCACCAATTACCAGTATACGAGTTGTCAGAGCATTTCCATCATAGCTCTAGATTTGTATCTAATACCGCTATGCCGGTGCTAGGGGCCGTGTGGTCATATCATCCAAGTTGCCACATGAACAGGTACAATAAAAGCGTACCTGAGATACAACTCATATCACGAATTGTTAGATTATTGGTATGTGCTTTCGAATAGGTTAACCAGAGGACTATTCTGTGAAGTCATGTGACGCAGTCAGTATGTCGGCACCTCTTCCCACTTCCCTTATATGTGTTGTAATTTTTACCTGTATATGGCGAGATTATGCTGGTGGACGTTTCGTCCCCGAGGCTCGCCCCCTGTACAGACCTTTTGGTCTTTGATATATGTTGGCATTTGTGGGAAGTTGATGCTGGGTCGACATCGGGCCTGACAGACTAGTCTTTTGTGTTAATTGCCGTCATTAACATCTGACGACGATACAGCTCACCAATCGCCAATGTACGAGTTGTCACAGCGAAACAGCTCACTAATTACCAGTATACGAGTTGTCAGAGCATTTCCATCATAGCTCTCTAGATTTGTATCTAATACCGCTTATGCCGGTGCTAAGGGCCGTGTGGTCATATCATCCATGTTGCCACATGAACAGGTACAATAAAAGCGTACCTGAGATACAACACATATCACGAATTGTTAGATTCTTGGTATGTGCTTTAGAATAGGTTAACCAGAAGACTATTCTGTGAAGTCATGTGACGCAGTCAGTATGTCGGCACCTCTTCCCACTTCCCTTATATGTGTTGTAATTTTTCCTGTATATGGCGAGATTCTGCTGGTGGACGTTTCGTCCCCGAGGCCAGCCCCCTGTACAGACCTTTTGGTCTTTGATATATGTTGGCACTTGTGGGAAGTTGATGCTGGGTCGACATCGGGCCTTACAGACTAGTCTTTGTGTTAAATGCCGTCATTTACATCTGACGACGAAACAGCTCACCAATCTCCAATGTACGAGTTGTCACAGCGAAACAGCTCACCAATTACCAGTATACGAGTTGTCAGAGCATTTCCATTATAGCTCTCTAGATTTGTATCTAATACCGCTTATGCCGGTGCTAGGGCCGTGTGGTCATATCATCCAAGTTGCCACATGAACAGGTACAATAAAAGCGTACCTGAGATACAACACATATCACGAATCGTTGGATTCTTGGTATGTGCTTTAGAATAGGTTAACCAGAGGACTATTCTGTGAAGTCATGTGACGCAGTCAGTATGTCGGCACCTCTTCCCACTTCCCTTATATGTGTTGTAATTGAGTACATAGAATTTTGTTTGATCGTCGCTATATAGCTGAAATATTGCTGAACGCGACATTCTCTCTGTCTCTCTCCGGAGTGGAGAACGATAGCGTTGTCAACGATAGTCAATTGCCCATCAATGTTTCTACTGTACTTGATGTAGACGGCGGTCGTAGTGAGCATTCATCTGTGCGTCCGGATGCTGTTGTCGAATCCGAGCTCACCACAGATGATGCTAGAAATGAGCTACTCTTGCTAGATGGGAAAGGTGAAGTTGAAGACAGTTCTACTCCTGTACATTCTAGTGGTAACTGAACTTCACCCCAGATGATGATGTGAGGGCTAAGCTCACCAAAGATGATGTTAGAAATGAGCTACTCTCAGTAGATGCACCTGTGCATTCTGGTGGTGACTTGAACTTCACCCCAATGAAGATTTTTGTTTTATTTCTGAAGCGGATGCACCTGAGTTCACTAGTGATGAAGCTAGCAATGAGATACTCATGGAAGATGAAAAACAAGGTGAAGGGGAAGTTCATAACTCCATTCTCAAAACAAATACACCTATAAACTCCTCAGACAGAAACGCGGTCGTTGAGCAGATGGATTAATTTTGTAATAATAAGCGACCCGGCAAGACTCCCTTAAACCATCGAAAAAGAAATATGAACAGAAGAGAGAACAAACAAGTTATGGAAATAAAAACAAAGATACGCAGCAGTTGCAAGAAGGGCAGAAAAAAAGAACAGAAAAGCCAGAGGAGAAGACCTTTAATTAAACGTTCATAATGGCTAAGTTGACACTCTATTTCCTAATGTGTGTACTCTTGTGTGTTATTTGTCCCGAAGCATGCCCCCTGTACAGACCTTATGGTCTTTGATCTATGTTGCCATTTGTGGGAAGTTGATGCTGGGTCGACACCGGGCCTTACAGACTAGTCTTTTGTGTTAAATGTCATTTTCATCTGACGAAGATACAGCTCTCCAATCCCCAGTGTATGAGTTGTCACAGCGAAACAGCTCACCAATTACCAATACACGAGTTGTCAGAGAATTTCCATCATAGCTCTCTAGATTTGTATCTAACACCGCTTATTCCGGTGCTAGTGGCCGTGTGGTCATATCATCCAAATTGCCACATGAACAGGTACAACAAAAGCGTACCTGAGATACAACACAGATCACGAATCGTTAGATTCTTGGTATGTGCTTTAGAATAGGTTAACCGGAAGACTATACTGTGAAATCATGTGGCTCTGTCAGTATGTCGGCACCTCTTCCCACTTCCCTTATATGTGTTGTAATTTTTACCTGTATATGGCGAGATTCTGCTGGTGGACGTTTCGTCCCCGAGGCCCGCCCCCTGTACGGACTTTTGGTCTTTGATATATGTTGCCATTTGTGGGAAGTTGATGCTGGGTCGACATCGGGCCTTACAGACTAGCCTTTTGTGTTAAATGCCGTCATTTTCATCTGATGACGATACAGATCACCAATCCCCAGTGTATGAGTTGTCACAGCGAAACAGCTCACCAATTACCAATACACGAGTTGTCAGAGCATTTCCATCATAGCTCTCTAGATTTGGATCTAATACCGTTTATGCCGGTGCTAGGGGCCGTGTGATGATATCATCCAAGTAGCCACATGTACAGGTACAATAAAAGCGTACCTGAGATACAACACATATCACAACTCGTTAGATTCTTGGTATGTGCTTTAGAATAGTTTAACCGGAAGACTATACTGTGAAGTCATGTGGCTCTGTCAGTATGTCGGCACCTCTTCCCACTTCCCTTATTTGTGTTGTAATTTTTACCTGTATATGGCGAGATTCTGCTGGCGGACATTTCGTCCCCGAGGCTCGCCCCCTGTTCAGGCCTTTTGGTCTTTGATATATGTTGGCATTTGTGGGAAGTTGATGCTGGGCCGACATCGAGCCTTACAGAATAGTCTTTTGTGTTAAATGCCGTCATTTCCATATGACGACGATACAGCTCATCAATCCCCAGTGTATGATTTGTCACAGCGAAACAGCTCACCAATTACCAATACACGAGTTGTCAGAGCATTTCCATCATAGCTCTCTAGATTTGTATCTAATACCGCTTATGCCGGTGCTAGGGGCCGTGTGATAATATCATCCAAGTTGCCACATGAACAGGTACAATAAAAGCGTACCTGAGATACAACACATATCACGAATCGTTAGATTCTTAGTATGTGCTTTAGAATAGGTTAACCGAAAGACTATACTGTGAAGTCATGTGGCTCTGTCAGTATATCGGCACCTCTTCCCACTTCCCTTATATGTGTTGTATTTTTTTACCTGTATATGGCGAAATTCTGCTGGTGGACGCTTCGCCCCCGAGGCCCTCCCCCTGTACAGACCTTTCGGTCTTTGATATATGTTGGCATTTGTGGGAAATTGATGCTGGGTCGACGTCGGTCCTTACAGACTAGTCTTTTGTGTTAAATGCCGTCATTTTCATCTGACGACGATACAGCTCACCAATCCCCAGTGTATGAGTTGTCACAGCGTAACAGCTCACCAATTATCAATACACGAGTTGTCAGAGCGTACCTGAGATACAACACATATCACGAATCTTTAGATTCTTGGTATGTGCTTTAGAATAGGTTAACCGGAAGACTATACTGTGAAGTCATGTGGCTCTGTCAGTATGTCGGCACCTCTTCCCACTTCCCTTATATGTGTTGTAATTTTTACCTGTATATGGCGAGATTCTGCTTGGACGTTTCTTCCCCGCGGCCCGCCCCCTGTACAGACCTTTTGGTCTTTGATATATGTTGCCATTTGTGGGCCATTGATGCTGGGTCGACATCGGGCCTTACAGACTAGTCTTTTATGTTAAATGCCGTCATTTTCATCTGACAACGATACAGCTCACCAATCCCGAGTGTATGAGTTGTCACATCGAAACAGCTCACCAATTACCAATACACGAGTTGGCAGAGCATTTTCATCATAGCTCTCTAGATTTGTATCTAATACCGCTTATGCCGGTGCTAGGGGCCGTGTGGTCATATCATCCAAGTTGCCACATGAACAGGTACAATAAAAGCGTACCTGAGATACAACACATATCACGAATCGTTAGATTCTTGTTATGTGCTTTAGAATAGGTTAACCAGAAGGCTATTCTGTGAAGTCATGTGACGCAGTCAGTATGTCGGCACCTCTTCCCACTTCCCTTATATGTGTTGTAATTTTTACCTGTACATGGCGAGATTCTGCTGGTGGACGTTTCGTCCCCGAGGCCCGCCCCCTGTACAGACCTTTTGGTCTTTGATATATGTTGGCATTTGTGGGAAGTTGATGCTTGGTCGACATCGGGCCTTACAGACTAGTCTTTTGTGTTAAATGCCGTCGTTTTCATCTGACGACGATACAGCTCACCAATTCCCAGTGTACGAGTTGTCACAGCGAAACAGCTCACCAATTACCAATATACGAGTTGTCAGAGCATTTTCATCATAGCTCTCTAGATTTGTATCTAATACCGCTTATGCCGGTGCTAGGGGCCGTGTGGTCATGTCATCCAAGTTGCCACACGAACAGGTACAATAAAAGCGTACCCGAGATACAACACATATCACGAATCGTAAGATTCGATTCTTGGTATGTGCTTTAGAATAGGTTAACCGGAAGACTATACTGTGAAGTCATGTGGCTCTGTCAGTATGTCGGCACCTCTTCCCATTTCCCTTATATGTGTTGTAATTTCTTCATATAGACAAAAAATGGCTCAATGTCCAACCCTCCTCCAATGGAACTGCAGAGGAGTTTCGCCAAATTTACATGAGCTTCAGTTGTTAACTCAGGATTATAAACCCTTAGCTCTCTGTTTGAATGAAACTTTTCTCAAAGAAGCAGATAAAATAAATTTGAATTACAGCAATGTACACCCTAGCATTCCTGTACCTCATTCTTTGTGTATTCTTAATGATGGTTGCTATACACATTTTTCCGCAGATCATGGAACCTATTCAGCTTCAGATATCTCAGTTTGCGACCTTCCTATACTCCAAGAATTTACTTGGTCTGTCATGATGATCTTTGTGGAAGTGATGACTTTTCTACAGTTTTAAAAGCGGCTCATTCAGCTGATGACCCCCTTTAACAAGGTACGAGCTTTCATTGAACCCACCCACTGCCCTCAGGAGCATGTCCCCACCCCAGGGGATCTGAACCGAGATTAAGAAGTGAAACCCACATGAGCCGACCCTTAAGAAGTGAAACCCACATGAGCCGACCCTCATACGCCACGGATTTCACCCCATGGTTCATTCACCCCCATGGGTTCATTCACCCCCATGGGTTAGTTTATAGGGATAGAGAGATCGTGTGCCCTTTCTATACTACTCATCGCGCACTACTCATCGCGCATGCGCAGTCGACCCATTCTACTGTAGGGTGCAAGCCTGGCCCATGGAATCTCAGGTAGCGAAAACCCCAGGTCTTTCGGCCCATCCTATCCCGCGCCACACCTATAGGGATAGGGAGATCGCGTGCCCTTTCTATACTACTACTCATCGCGCATGCGCAGTCGACCCATTCTACTGTAGAGTGAAAGCCTGGCCCATGGAATCTCAGGTAGCGAAAACCCCAGATCTCTCGCCCCAGCATATCCCGCGCCACACCTATGCAACCCGCTGTGCAGTGAGTAAAGTGGAGGAGGAGGAGGAGTCGTCGCTGTGCAGTGAGTAAAGTGGAGGAGGAAGAGGAGGACACGCCACGGATTATACTAAGGAGATAATTTCAAAAAAGCAAATTGGTCATAATTTGAAAACCTTTGTTCACAAGAAGTACAAGCGGTTCATTTTGCTGATGTTCCAGATCCTATAAAGTTATTCTCAGATATGCTAATTGAAATTGCTAACCATACCATACCCACATCTTGAGGAGTTGCACATATTTAAACAAAAATGATTTAATGATGACTGCAAAGAAGCAAGGAAAACGTAGGAAGAAAGCTGAACGGTGTTTCCGCCGACATCCAAATTCCGAAAATTTTAAAGATCTCAGAGTAACTAGAGCTAAGGCTCGTAGAACCATGAAACAGAACAAACATGATTCTTGGAAAAATTAAGTTTCTACGATCAATACACATACTCCTATAACAAAAGTTTGGAATATGATTCAAAGAATAAAAGGTAAAAAGCTCCAAGTCTAGTGTTCATCATCTCAACGATGGAAATCAGGTGTTAACTGACAGAGTAGAGATTGCAAATAAGCTAGGCGAAACAAATGCCAAAAACTCTTCGTCAGATAATTATGTACATAAATTTCAAAGTTTCCAGAAAAGAAAAGAGAAAAATGAAATTAAATTCCCCTTCGGTAGCCATGGAAGCTATAACGCTACGTTTACAATTGAGGAACTTCATGCTTCTCTCTCGAAAGCTAACGATTCTGCTGCAGGCCCTGATAATATCCATTATCAACTTTTGAAACATCTACCCGAATCTTCTCTAAAAATTCTATTACGCATATTCAACAGACTTTGGATAAGAGAAGACTTTCCACCGTCATGGCATAATACCATCGCTATACCTGTATGAAAGCCTGGCCGTAACCATACAGACCCTGGTAATTATCGTCCGATTTCACTGACTAGCTGTGTTTGTAAAACAATGGAACGCATGATAAATGATCGCGTTGTTTGGTACCTAGAAACTGAAAAGAAACTTACTGATATTCAAGCTGGTTTCCGTATAAATAGAAGTACCATTGACCATTTATTCAGATTAGATTCCTATGTCAAAAATGCTTTCGCCAAGAATGAACATGTAGTTTCCATCTTTTTGATTTAGAAAAAGCCCATGGTACTACATGGAAATACGGGATTCTAAAAAACCTTCACATTATGGGATTAAAGAGCTGTTTACCCGTTTTCATATCCAACTTTTTGAATGATAGACAATTCCAAGTTCGGCTGGGTACAACCATGTCTGATCATTTCGACCAAGGTCAAGGTGTTCCACAGGGCAGTATTTTGTCTACTGCTCTGTTTAGTATCAAGATTAACAGCTTAGCGGAAGTTTTGAATAAATCAATTGATGGTTCACTCTTTGTAGACGATTTCAACATTTCGTGCAGTGGAAAAAGTATAAACAATATTGAGAGAACATTACAACTTTGTCTGAATAGAATTCAGAAATGGTGTCTAGAAAATGGCTGGTGTCTATACACTTCTGCATAAAATATTTCCAGCACAAAGATCCAGTACTAACATCAGATGAAATTGAGATCAAAGCGGTAAAAGAGGTCAAATTCTTAGGAAAAATCGGATATAAATTGTTTGAGAGATAAGTGAAAGAAAGCTCTTGATTTATTGGCAGTTAGCAACTATAAGTGGGGAGATCAGCAAACACTTCTCCATTTATATCGATCACTTGGAGCGTTCAGAACATCCCCTAAAGAAAGCTTCCTTTAGAATTTCCTTTAGAACTTCGAAGAATTAAACTATCACTGCAATATATTGCAAAATTGCGCTCAAATCACTCGAATCCTGCATATAACTGTGTTTTCAAACCGCAGTTCGCGAATTTCCATTTGAAGAAACCCTCCATTATTCCACCTCTTGGAATTCGTATGAAACCACACATTGTACCAGCTGGTATTAAGCTTGTCAAATTTTACCTAACACGCTCTTACCAATTCCACCATGTCACTTATCTCAATCAGAAGTAGATATTTCTCTAACGAAATATGAAACGGCAAACACGAGCCAGCTCTTGTATACACAAGCATTTGTTCTACTGAGAGAAAAATAAAGATTGCATCAGGCTATTTATACAGATGATTTTAAAGATGGTGAGAGAGTAGCATGTGCTATTATCTTTAGTTTCAAAACTAAAACCTGTCAACTGCCGGGTGAAAGCTCGATATTCACTTCAGAAGGAAAAGCCATATTGTTGGCTTTAGAAGGTATTGGGTCCACTAAAAGGAAAAAATATGTCATATTCTCAGATTCACTGCCATGCCTCCAAGCGATTGAAAGTGGAGCTTCGACTCCTCCCACTTTGAGTATTCTACAACTACATGCCTGTAGATTTGATCAACAGGTTGATATTGTGTTTTGTTGGTTGCCTAGTCACGTTGGCATCAAGATAATACTGAGACTGATAGGATGGCTAAGGCAGCCCTAGATGATGAGGTTGATCCTGTTGGAATCCCATATAGCGATTTCAGATCCTCTATCTGTACTTATGTGAGACGGCTGTTTCAATCTTCATGGGATGCTGTGAATAATAACAAACTTCATGAGTTCAAAAAAAACTGTAGGCTATACTCATCTGAATAGCCAGAAACGTTTCGATCAAACGATGATCAGACGATGTAGAATCGGCCATACACGATTAACTCACGAACATTCACTAAAAAAAAGAGCCAGTCGTAAGGTATATTCCATGCCATGAAGATCTCATGGTTAAACATATTTTTATCGAATGCATAGATTTTAAGATTGTAAGAGATGCTTTTTATGGAGAGACTACTTTGGAAGATCTTTTTTTGTCGGGTGAGGGAGGATTGCATCTTGGGTTATTTCAGAGAAATCGGTTTGTTACATAAGTTTTAATGTGTGTATGTTTTAATGCGTTGGATTACTGAGCTGTTGGCTTGAGTACTTAGAATTGTGTTTGATCGTCGCTATATAGCTGTAATATTGCTGAACGCGACATTAAACCTTAATTCTATCTCTCTCTCCCTATTTCTACATTGTGAAACACCCTGCCAGAAAATACAGGCTCGGGTGAGAATGGAACTCAAGACTTAGTGGATACCGCCGCACTGCCCTACTGACTGTTCTCCCGAGTCCAGTCGGGAACAGCACGCCAATGCAATCCATTTCATAAGTATGCGGCTTATTGTCACGATAACAAGTGAATTTTGGACATATGTTCGAAGATAATAATTGCAGTCAACATAATATTATAATTTATCCCTGAACATGCTGAATATGACTGCAATTATTAGTCGAAACATCGTATCTCCGAATATATATCCAACCCTTACAGAAAATTAAGATTGCAGAGAGATTGCAGAGAGATTGCGGAGTTAGCTTGCGGTAGCTTACAATGTTAGCTACCGATAAGATCCCATTTGAAACATTGGGAGCTTGCGCTAGCTCCCGATAAGGCCGGTAGGTTGGCTCCCGCAAGGTAGTGATAGCTCCCCGCAACCTAGCGCAAGCTTGCGCCAGCTCCCGATTGTAGCTCCCTGCGAGCTCGCGCCAGGTCCCCATTCCTGCTCCGTGCGAGCTTGTGCTAGCTCCCCGCGAGCTCGCGATACCTCCCCGCAAGCTCGCGATAGCTCACCGCAACCTTGCGCTAGCTCCCCGCAAGCTGCTACCTTGCCGGGAGCTACCGATAAGCTCCCATTTGAAACATTGCTAGTTTGCGGCTGTCCATGGTAGCCAGCGCTAGTTAACGAAGATCCAGAGTTGTATTACTGTTGTAGGGTTGCGCGAGCTAGCGGTAGGTGGCGCAAGCTAGTGGTAGGTTGCGCAAGCCAGCGACCTATCAAACTTGATCCACAAAATCAGTGACCCTGGTTCAGCCTACAATTTCACAAATTCATTATGTACATGTAGGTCAAGATCAGAACAAAGACAGGGTGAGCATACATGTACTATATACACCAGCTATTTGAATACATGCAGAACAAATTAGGGGGAAAGATCTGAATTTTGCAAAAAGGTACGGTAGATTAACTATCCAATAAAATTAAAAGTTTTATAGCTAATTGAGGTTAACCATGGGTTAACTGAATAATGACCATCCATTTAGTTTGCTTAAGAAATAGCCTAGTACTGGGATCAAGTGAATCCAAATTGAATTGCTATTCATCTTTAAGAAATAACATGAGGTGAGTTTCAGTGGATTACTAAATGCATTATATGCCTTATACTCTACACCAGGTCTAAGTTAGAAAATTCATAATTAAACCCTCTCTTACTCTCACTATGTTAATTCACTTCAGGCAAAACTCAGCTATGATTGCTTGATCATTTAAAAGAGCATGTACTTACCAGAAACTAATGAAACAACATGAAATGACTCTCTCTTATAGATACATCCATTGAACTGAGATGTATAACAGCTTCTCCCTCCAATTTTTCAAATGCTGACTGCATCACACACCATCCCTCCCCGTTCAAAAGTAGTCCATTTCCAGGGCAGGAAATACCAAGAATAAAAGGGCACTAATCCCATATCTAAAGAAAGTTTATCATTCACAAGAATGTGAAAACATAAGTAAATATCTGTAGCACTGCAGAGAACAGATTTTTTGGCCTTGTGTGGAAGGGAACTTTGGAATTTTATTAATGTATTCCTACACACTGGTCACGAGACTGACCCAGATTTTCCAGATGTTGGTTTAAGGAAGGCCTATATAGCTGGACAGGAAAAGTAATGGTGTGGAATCTCAAGAATACAGAGACTATCAAATATCTCAAACTTGCGATAGCTCCCGCAAAGTTGCGCTACCTCTCGCGAGCTAGCAGGTTTGAAACTCTGCGATGATGGTAGGTAGCGCAAACTTGCGGTGAGTACTAGAAACAATCTATGATAGTGAGCGCGAGGTAGCGGGTATCTCACGCAAGCTAACGGGTAGCTCCCGCTGGCTGTCGCGATCAGCTGGTTAGCTCGATAGTGAGCGCGAGGTAGCGGGTATCTCACGCAAGCTAACGGGTAGCTCCCGCTGGCTGTCGCGATCAGCTGGTTAGCTCGCACTAGTTCGCGCAAGGTAGCGGATAGCTCGCGCAAGGTAGCGGATAGCTCGCGCAAGGTAGCGGATAGCCCGCACAAGTTAACATATGAGCCCGGGAGCTTAGCGGGAGCTCCCCGCAACCTTAAATTTCTATAAGGGAATTGGCAATAAGCTGCGTATTTGTGAAATGAATTGAGTTAACACGCTGTTCCCGACTGGACTCGGTAGCTCAATCGGTAGAGCATTAGGACGGTATGCCTTAAATCGTGAGTTCGATTCTCACCCGAGCCAGTATTTTCTGGCAATTTTTTTAAAGGTTCATCATAAATACACGATGAACCAATTTATTCTATTGCCTGACCCGAGGGGCGGTGTCGCATCGCCGACTTGTTGAGTTGCGTCACATTGTCGTGTTATGTCCCTTAGTTACCATCTTCTAACATCCGGGTATTCCTTTTCGGATATGCTGACCATCAGAGCAGATGACTTTCTGGAAGGAAATTGTGATCAGAAAATTTCCCACCCGCCTCTCCCTTGGTATATGTTATACTTGATTTAGAGTACTGATTGAGTAATGTTAGATAGCTTTCATTCCGCAGAATGGACCCAAGACCTGTTATCTTGACAGCTTTCATCAAAGAGGTTCACCTGACTGAAGTATGCTATCATTTTATATTAAGCTCAGATGATCACAGTTCGGGCTTAATTCAAGGAGTACTTCAGGGTGCCTCGAGGGGCTGGGATATATTGTTCCTTTATTACAGTATGAATTAGGGACGTTACAGCTAAACAGATATTGCTTGCTGTCTGGTTTGTTCGTTTTATATTTCAGAAGGACTACTGATAGTTCTACGATGACTGGTACTGCTATCTGATGATCCTCAACGTGCTTAATATGTCTGTACGCAACTACATGTACGCAATTTGTGAGGACGAACCATAAGGTATAACACTGAAGTTCTAAGTTGAAATACGAAAAACAACAAACTTCTGTGAATAAGTCATTCCTGGTGCAACAATGACTTTCTGTATATAAATCAGTCGGGGTCCAATTCCTGGCAACAAGGAACGTCTGGGACTGTAAATCGTTCAGGTTGCAAACAGTGCAGCAACGAACTGCTGTGTATAAATTTTCATCTGTCGAGGTTCAAATCTGTGAATTAACAAACAACTTGTGCATAAATCGTGCAACACCAGACGTCGAATACGAACGAGCGCAACAACAGTCTGTGTAGAGTTGGCAATAGTGCAGCAACAGTCTGTGTAGAGTTGGCAATTTTGTCAACTCTATACAGACTGTAAAGGTTTAAAATGTGGTCTGGAAGAAATCTAACAATGTTGGTAAGAACTTTGCTAACAAAGCTGTATGGCAAAGTTGTATATCAGGCCAGTGTACTTCCAATCAACATTTCTTATTGTAACAAAATTTATTCAGAGCTTTTTAAAGTTTATATGGGGTTACAAATGTGAGAAAACTAAACGAACAACGTTAAATAATGGCATCAAAGGGAGGTCTAAACGCAAACGATTACAGAAGTATGAACAAGTCGCTTAAACTGGCTTGGTTACAAAGTTACATCGCCAGTGAATCTAGTTTTTGGAAATTAATTCCGGACATTATATATAATAAAATCGGAGGTCTAAGTTTTTACTACCAGTAAAAGTCCCAGAATTTTACAGCTTAATGCTTCTGGCAAGAAATTAGGACTTCAAATATGAACATCGGCGACCAAATTCTCTGGAACAACAAAAATGTATTGTATAGAAAGAAATCTATATTTTTTTATAACTGGCGAGACCCTGATATACTTTACATACGAGATGTTTTAGACGGTGAGGGGAAGTTATTATCATTGAGTATATTGTCTCTAAAGTACAATCTAAACTTAGAATAATGACATCGTCACAGTTACAAATACAGTAAATCCAAATAGGGACACTCATATACCCAGATCAGGAAATACCAGCTTAGACGAATACAGAGTGAAAGCAAAGTTCTTTTACAACATATTAAGAAAGAAAATAGCAACAAACAATCGGAGCCTAGATACTAACTTACATATGGTGGAGGATAAATATTGGAAATTACCTTTTCAGTTAAATTTCGACAACAACATTAAACGGATGCAATTCAAGATTTACACAAAATATACCCTACCAACAATTTACTGTACAAATACAAAATTCTGGATTCACAGACATGTAGCAACTGTACAATGGATGATACACTGGCACACAATTTGTCTACCTGAATAATAAAGAAAAAGCTCTGGCAACTGTTTTTATTGTGGGTGATTAGCATTATAGAATCTGAGATTGATCATTTATCTGTAGATGCAGTTTTGTATGGCTGCTATGGAGACGCATCTGAAACTGATTGGGAACTTATTAATTACTGCCTTTTCTATGCAAACTATTATATTTACATTTGTAAATACTCTGATCAATTGCCTTATTTCACCAACTCTAGGAGCTTTCTACAAGCAAATGATAATGTATATATTAGAACGAAAAAGTGCGACTTTCTTCAAGTATTATGTTAGCTCGTTTTAATTTTCCCATCAGAGTCTCTCTTATGACTCTCCTCTTTGCCCGTGTTTGCATTGTCACAATTATATAAACTTTCTCGAGACAAAATTATGTTCCTACGAAGTAGGCTACAGATCGCAAATTGTCCGTTAATGAGTGAGTCCATCCGAATCCTTTCGTCGGCAAAATAAGGAGAACCGTTGACATTAGAACCTTGATTTTTGGCATGAACGTGCATTAGGGCATTGTTACCAGCAAGTTCTGATCTGAAATAATTCTGATTTAAATTAGATTGATAATTAACACTTCAGTATATTGTTATACATGTAGCTATATGTGGACTATAGCCTTTAACGTGTATCAGCTTCAAATTCAGGTCAAATTACCCAGAGCTAAAAATACCCTGTCCCACTGTATGTCTTTGTACCGGTTATGCTCAGGAGAATGACATAGAATAATTATTATCTTGTGCAGAGAAGGTGTTGGTCTGGAGTTGAATTACCGTAAACTACATAAATGCTACCTTTCTACTATAGTACTATATATAAAAATTTGTTGTATTGTTGGGAAAATAATGTGATTCAAAAAGTTGTTTTGATCCTGGACAAAGGCACTGAAAACCATTAAAGATATGTAAATGTATTTTTCACACGTAAAGCTTGAAATCTACTGAACCTTAATTATTCAATCTGTTTCCTTTAATTAAAAAATTGTAAAATTACATCGGCGATCGTTATTTATTTTGGAATGAAGGCGCATTAGGAGACTGTTACCAACAAGTTCTGAGCTGACCTACTTTTGATGAACATTTCTGGTGATTTTTGATGAAAATCACTGGCGATTCTGACTTGGGCGATGCCCATCTTAATATAGGCAGGATTTCAACTGGGGGTGGGGATTTCCAAGAGTTCAGTTCACGTTCGAGTCCTAATGCCTACTGTACTTCGTAGGTCCTGTGACGTTAGTCACACTGCTCATGTATCATAATAAATCTTCTAAAAAGCACCCCTTATATTTGCAACAAAACATTAAGTTGCAACAATGTAGCCATAAAGAGTAAAAGAAAATATTTTTTCCGCCAGATGTTGTTCTCTGGTGTTATATTCTGCATGTACACCAACCTATCTCCACAAATGTAAAATGATGTCCAGACACCCTGAAATCACATTCATAGCGCCAACTTGATTTTATTTTTCTTGTTACCATTTGTCCTTTGGTGTTGAATATTTCGACTGCTGCTGCTGCTTGTCTTATTCCGGGGATTAATTAATGGGGGGCGCGGTGGGTTATTGGCATAAAGTTACTGGGCATGGATATATCAGTTGTCCTTATATGGGAGAGAGTTGGGGGAGGGGATTGGGGTGTGTATATATTTCTTTTCTTTCAGCATTCCGCAAATATATGACATACGTAGTGAGACTAATGTCACAGGGCCAACGAAGAAGGGTTTGATGTGATTTAAGTGTGTACCTTGACCTAAGACTGACCATGACCATTTCCATGGTCATAGGAGGCTTAAAATCAATCTAATGGATTTACTTTTATTATTTATCGAAGAAATAATTGATTATTTCCTGTGTACAGCAGGCGGAGAGACTACTAAATGTTCACATTCGCATCGTGCTTCCTGACGAAATTCATGCGGGTGGCCATTTTAGTATTTCGGTTTCCGGTTTCGCGGTAGTCGACCGGTGTCTCAAAAATGCCTGGATTAGTTCCTAAATTTCATCAAATTAGGTCAGCTCAGAACTTGCTGGTAACAGTCTCCTAATGCACGTTCATGCCAAAAATCAAGGTTCTAATGTCAACGGTTCTCCTTATTTTGCCGACGAAAGGATTCGGATGGACTCACTCATTCATTACCGGACAACTCTTTTCTTTTAGCATTCCGCTGATATATGAAATATGATATATAAGGTGTTAGCTATTTCATCTGTTGTATATACATAAGTTTTGCCACCCTGGTCCATCTTCATTTTATCCAGCCAATTTCTACGTTCCCACTTCGAACCGTGGGAATGTAGAAATTGGCTGGATAAAATGAAGATGCCCTGGTCAGGCTACGTTGGCATTGTTAGGGTAGTATTGTAAGCCCTGTAGGTCTAAGTAAAATTGCAGACTGGTCGGGAGATTGGTTGCAAAGTCAACGTAAAATTATCTCGGACAAATCGGTGTCCATGTTCATCCGTTTCATATAATTACAGCAAACTGTGCGACATAATGTCCCTCTCGACCGACCGGACTCACGAGCTTGGGGAG
>JAVTVY010025537.1:0-11641 GCA_036873755.1 Hanleya hanleyi
TATGAAAAAAACTTCTTGTTGTTGTTGTTCTCTCATGTGTCATTCTTGTTACTGTTGCTGTTGTTGTTCTCTCTCTGGTCTATATCATGGCGTTATGTTAGAGTGTTAAGGTGTAACGACGGGCGTTGACGGGCATCACCGCATTTCGAAGAATTAGTGACAATTCCATGGAATATCAGAGCTTCTGAGCTATTTCACCAGGGCGTATTTTTGTGCTCAAGCTCTGACTATAGCGATACCGCAACATTGTCTCATTGGACATTGGACCGTCTGACCTGGAGGTGACCCTTTGACCTTTTGACCCGCGTCCGCGCGCGCGCGCGCGCGCGCTTGGCCCTTCATCTCACCTTCACATTGATACCTCACTCGGCTCCATCGGGCCACTAGGGGCGCCCCTAACGCCAAAAAGGCTATTTTTAAGATAAACATCAAAATCTGGTGTACGAAGATTTTTTTATTTTAGAGGTAGTGGGTCGAGTGAGGTATCATATTGAAGCTGACGTGAAATGCTTCACATTGATACCTCACTCGACCCCATTGCACCACTAGGGGCGCCTCTAACCCAAAAAAGGATATTTTGAAGATTACGCATGCGCAGAATGCTGACAGTTCAACCCACACCCAGTCTATCAGATGCGCCTTCACGTCACCTTCAATTTGATACCTCACTCGAACCGATTGCACCATTAGGGACGCCTCTAACCTCAAAAAGGTTATTTTTGAAGATTGATATTTTTCATATTATCTTCGCGCATGCGCAGAATTACCCTAATTCAAGCCCACACCCAGTCTATCAGATGCTCCTTCACGTCACCTTCAATTTAATACCTCACTCGACCCGATTGGTCCATTATGGACGCCTCTAACCTCAAAAAGGCTATTTTGATGTTTTGATGTTTTTCATCTCAAACATCAAAACATCAAAATAGGCTTTTTGAGGTTAGAGGCGTCCCTAATGGTCCAATGGGGTCGAGTGAGGTATCAAATTGAAGGTGACGTGAAGGCGCATCTGATAGACTGGGTGTGGGTTGAACTATCAGCATTCTGCGCATGCGTAATCTTCAAAATATCCTTTTTTTTTTTGGTTAGAGGCGCCCCTAGTGGTGCAATGGGGTCGAGTGAGGTATCAATGTGAAGCATTTCACGTCAGCTTCAATATGATACCTCACTCCACCCTCTACCTCAAAATAAAATTTTTGTTTACAGTTCAAAACAACTTTCCCATCCGAAGGACGGGTTTTACTTCACATTTTTTTGTTTTGTTTTGAAATTTTTTTTTTTGAAATGTACAAACTTTTACGTGAAGACAATATTCTTTATATATGTGTACTTCCTATTTCCCGCAGGAATTTATGGAATATCAATTCTTTCCGCAATGAACTTACAATTTTACTGGCAATGAAATTCTCCGTGGCAATTTGAGGTGGATATGAAAACGTACTGACTCACACGTGCAATGGCAACAATTCGCTACAGTGTAATGAAATGTGTTCATTTTTTAGGCGCCCGTGGTTTTATTAATATGCACACACATATGCTTTTCTAATAGTTCACTGGCTGAACCGCGAGGCGGGAGAAAAAATATTAAACTATTTTCGTCTCGCGAGGCCAAATCCTCAGTGTGTGTGCGGCGAACGCAAGCCAACAACTCACCAGTTTTACCGGACAGGCAAATGAATTGCATGTTATTTTGACTCGATTCATACGCTCGACTCTTCAAAATGGACTTGAAGAAGACGTTATGCGGGAACTGAAATCAATTTCTTGAAACTTTTGCTCACCGTGTGCGCTGAAACAACAGAGCTGACAGACAATTGAGGCCGTTAGCTCAGCTGATATCTCGATGGAAATATCTGTGAATTTCGAAAAAATGCGTGACAAGCCAAGAAACAGAAAACCGCTGGGATGTGGACACCAAACCAGGGAACATCTATGTGCCGCTGACCAAAATCATTAGCTTCATAGTTTAGTGCGTAAAGGTGGAAATATCTGTGAATTTCGAAAAAATATATATGGAAATGAGATTCGTGGTGTGTTATATCCACCTAGGAAAAAAACAGCCCCCCAGATATGCATCAAACGTCCGGGAGTATGGAATATAGTATACATCTGGACTAAACTCTTTTATCAGGTAAGCTAGACTTTAGTACTATACTTGCATGTCATAAAATGAGAGAGAGAGAGAGAGAGAGAGAGAGAGAGAGAACATTTCAATCTGCCAATTTTCGAGATGAAAATTTTTTCTTGACGAAATAGAAATGAACGCGAATCTATATTCTACAAAACATTTTTTTCTTGACGAAATAGAAATGAACGCGAATCTATATTCTACAAAACACCAGAAAATATTAGCGTAGGTGAATTTTTTAGACTGTTTTGTGCTTTCATCGAAAGTGAAAACACATGTCGAAAAGTGTGTAGCAGTGTCGATATAAATCTTCAACCTAGATGTGAAAATAGATACTGGGGCATAAATTAGAGAGAGCATTTCAGTACACCTCAAAAAATGAAACATGGACGGTATCCTTCATCTCGAGGGGTGCGCAAGTTCGATTCTTGCTTTCATTATGTGAGTATGTGTTGGACATGTGATCTTTAAATTTTATTATCACCAGACTAGCAGGGTAGGATGTGGGTTTCAGGAGTTCACCGGGTGTGAAAATTTCTTTATAATGATTTGTGATAAAAGCGGGTAAAACCTAATGTCAAAATCTCCTTGAAGGTCACGGAGATGTCGATTTATTGCTGATCAGCTGATTTCCAGGACAGACAGACATTATTTCGGCTCTTTTCTCTTCGAAATTCTTGTAATTTGCTAAATACAAATAAATATTTAAATTGACTCTGAGTTTTCTGTTGGCATTATTTCAGCAATATTATGCACTAATGGGTTTTATCATTCTTTTCCATTCATGGAATTTTTACAGTTCCACAGTGTCACAAAACAACAATAATGCCATGATGTCACAATAAGACGTTACAAAGACAATTTCTGCTGTATACAATGGTATAAGACACCTGTATACAATGGTATAAGGCACCTGTATACCATGGTATAAGGCACATGTATACAATGGTCAGATGTACCTGTATACAATGGTATAAGGCACCTGTATACAATGGTATAAGGCACCTGTATACAATGGTATAAGGCACCTGTATACCATGGTATAAGGCACATGTATACAATGGTATAAGGCACCTGTATACAATGGTATAAGGCACCTGTATACAATGGTATAAGGCACCTGTATACAATGGTATAAGGCACCTATATACAATGGTATAAGGCACCTGTAATAAGGCACCTGTATACAATGGTCAGATGTACCTGTATACAATGGTATAAGGCACCTGTATACAATGGTCAGATGTACCTGTATACAATGGTATAAGGCACCTGTATACAATGGTATAAGGCACCTGTATACAATGGTATAAGGCACCTGTATACAATGGTCAGATGTACCTGTATACAATGGTATAAGGCACCTGTATACAATGGTATAAGGCACCTGTATACAATGGTCAGATGTACCTGTATACCATGGTATAAGGCACCTGTATACAATGGTCAGATGTACCTTTATAGATTCTTACTTGCTCACTCACACTGGCGTGACCCTCTTATCCCACCTCCCTGTCTTGCACTTCAAAGCTACCTGACACTGGCGGCCCATCTTGTCCACCTCCACATCTTGCATGACTGACACTTGGCGGCCATCTTGTCCCACCTCCACATTTGTACCCACCTCCCACATTTGTACCCACCTCCACATTTGTACCCACCCTCCCACATTTGTACCACCTCCCACATTTGTACCCACCTCCACATTTGTACCCACCTCCCACATTTGTACCCACCTCCCACATTTGTACCCACCTCCCACATTTGTACCCACCTCCACATTTGTACCCACCTCCCACATTTGTACCCACCTCCCACATTTGTACCCACCTCCCACATTTGTACCTCCATTTGTACCCACCTCCCACATTTGTACCCACCTCCCACATTTGTACCCACCTCCCACATTTGTACCCACCTCCCACATTTGTACCCACCTCCCACACATCACATGTGACGTCACACCACCCCAATACCGCCCCAAAACCTCCTCAATTGTGACGTCACACCAGGTTCTGCGCATGCGCAGTGAGGCGCTATTCCGTCAATTTGCGTTATGTATACTACTACCAGGTCCTTTCCCCTGCGAGAGATAAATACACCACAACGCGAAAATCACTGGCGCAGAAATTCCCTTGCGCTATAACCAGGTACATGTACTCTACGACAGCCTAAACCTTTAGCAACACACGGTTTACATGTATGATTCCTTGAACTTGCGTCTGTCCTTTATTACAGAATAATTCATCATAGAGTTGTAGAATTATCTCCTTCGTAGATTCAAGGAATTCCGGTTTTATTAAAGTTATCTCCTTTTAGTTGAGTTATGCAGCCAGTATATTTGTCTTTGGGGTCATATGCTTTCTTGTCTGTATATCGGCATCATTTTCCATCACCTTTTCAATGTTGTGTTTATACGTTCAATTGTTGCCTGGCGTCGGACCATTGTTCTGAATACGAACTTACATGCAATAAATACTCTCTTGTTTGGACCGTTTTTTTTTTACTATTTTGTTGTCACATAGTTCATCATTCCCCAACAAATGACTTGATAGGGCTGTTACATCATCGCTATGAAATTTTTGTATCTAAAACCGCTTAAAACGGTGCTATGGGCCGTGTGTTCATGTCACATTATGTCCACATGAACAGCTACAATTAAAGCGTGAGTGGGATACAAATCATCACCTGTAGGTGTCACCTTTGTTTCCTGTGATGTTTTTTTGAATTATGCAGTCATTATTTGTCTGTGGGTCATATTACTTCTTGTCATTACGCCGGCATCGTTTTCCACCAACCTGTTGATATTACCTTTAATCTCACCTTCTCTTTTGATTATATCATGATATATATATTTAAAATTACTTAGGCCCTACGGGAATTGCGTGGGATTAACTCCATAGTGACATCATCAAACCGGATTCTGAGTTTATCCAGTAATTATCAGTCCAAATACGTACATCTACCCACAGTATAGGCTAAAGGAATGCATGATACAGGCTAAACGTGTAACCGGTACTTTAACGTTAAAAACCTTTATAATCAGTCATCCCTCCAGCCGTGCATATTCAATAATTGTATGTCGATACTCTCAAACGAATGTATTTAACCTTAGATATCTAAACCTTCCTCCCATTTATTTATGGATGGCGAATTTTATCGGTGTACATACTGCACGAGAAGCTACGCAATATTTGGTTGAATCGACAGTGATGTGCTTGAAATGATATGAGGTATATATGTTTACAGTAAGTTTTATTTCCGTTGGTACTTTCCCTGGGGGAAACCTAACCATGGGAGACACCTCCCATTCACTAAATCTCAGGATTTAGATTTAATCTTTAACATAATAACTCAAAAATATTTACAATATAATCATGTTCTAACAACATTCGCGGTTATATTGGTTGTAACCAGCAGATATGTGAAACCATTGTGCATTTGATGGCAAAAACATGAAACTTAGTACACGGCTAGGTCAAGGAATTGCAAATATTGGATAGAGGGCCATGGCAGATTCGTCCGATGTAGGTCAAGGCGGCCATTTTACAAAATGTCCGCCATCAGTTTCTGCTTTTGTTCATATACTGGACGGTATCGACAGAACCGAGATGAATTAGGAGCTATTCATTTCTTATTTAAACGAATATCATGCTAGCATCATTTTAAGCTAATTTGTCGTAATCTTTGGTGCCAAGGATCATGGGTAAATTCAAAATGACGGCCATGCGAGGTCCTTCGATGGTTTCAATCTCTCTCTCAATTTTCACACTTTCCACAAGGATGAAAATAATTTATGTTGTCGGAAATTATCAGTCTGGATCATATTTAACAGTTTTTGAGAAAATAAGCCATCAAACCACCAAATGAAATTTGAAATTGACCACCAGTTATGTGTTGGTGTCCGTGTTTCGATGTGTGAATATATTTGGGATATGAAAGTAAAACTTCTCATTTTCGATGATACTTACGTGATTAAAGCATGAAACATAAAGACCATGGCAATTTCACTTTTTCTGAATATAGCTTAGGGCCATCGCATGTTTTTATCAAGTTGGTCATTGTAGGCATTTTACAAGATGACCGACATCGGTTTCTATCCTGAAAGACTTGCGTGTTTGATGGGTTTCTTGTTTGAAAGTGGCTGAAACTAATTTATTTTGCAGGAATTTCTGCATCATATTGAATAGTTTGGAAGAGAAAGCGATTGTTTTTGAACAGATAAATGCTAATTTCATCTATTACTACACACTAACATACACCCGCCTAACTTCAAAGGTGTTGTCGGTCCATGGGAGATAAGTCCCTCTGGAATGTAACATGTCTGTTATAAAGCATTGGGCAATATGCTAGTTCCAAGATGGCGATGTGTTCAGTTGTTTGTCTATAACCCACGCAGCATATATCACATTGGCGACGAACAGAGGATATTTTTCTGTGACAAAGAACTGTTAAAGAAAATCTTTAAACGACACGGACCTTGTTGATCAACTATTTGTGAAACATTTGTGCATAATTTGTGCACTTTTCATCGAAGTTTGCTGCACCACGTGCAAGCCCGTCTACAACATTGGTTGTTGTTGTAACTGGAACTGAAATATAAACTGTCGCAGTGTGCTGGGATCCCGCCGTTTCATGTGTATTTGCCTGGCGGCTGTAGTTGAACCCCTTCAAAGGAGACACAGTGAGTAAACGTCGGTAAATGAAAAACTTTGTATTTTACCACGGAATATGGAACTGTAACGCACGTAAAAGAAAACTGAAGTACATTTCGCAACATTGGTTTGAACGAAATATTGAATGGTGTATTCATGCTTTTGTATCTACGGAAATACTATACCGGTACACGAAAACTAGATGCTGTTTGATACCACAGCGCTTTACCAGGATTTTGACTGAGTAGTGAAAAAATAGGAGTACGGGGCCAAGTGTGAAAGTGGAAGGAATGAACATTGGTCTCAAATTACTTTATTGAACGGACACACTGTGTTAAAAAAACCATTTCTTTAAAGTACATCTCTCCAGCATGGCAGCTGCATTGATTGGACATGTTTCGGAATTTAATCCAAGTAATGAGGATTGGGCAAACTACCAGAAGCGAGTAGAAATATGGATGGCAGCAAATGAGGTCAAAAAGGAGAAACAAAAAAATGTTTTCTTGGCCACAATAGGATCTCAAGCTTTTGAACTCTTGACCTTACTAGTGATTCCAGATGATGTTTCTGACAAAACGTATGATGAACTGACTGGGTTGTTGGCAGAATATTACAAACCGCAGCGAAATGTCATAGCAGAACGGTTTAAATTCAATAAGAAAACACAAGGTGACACAGAAACTGTGGCAGAGTTTATTGTTTCCTTGAAGAAGCTGAGCAAAACATGTGATTATGGACACTCACTGAAGGACACATTAAGAGATAAACTTGTTTGGGGCCTCCGAAACGAAACTATTCAACGCAAATTGCTCGCTGAGAAAGAGCTAACCTGGGAGAGAGCAACTGATATAGCTCTAGCGATGGAAATGGCAGCTGAAAACACGAATTCATTGAAAACTGAGCCTCAACTAGTGAATCGTGTGGTAAGTTCTCGAGGTAAAGCACCACGTAAGCGTTTTACTGGTCAAAACATGCAGTCTACAAATCAGCCTAGAGCTAACAGTAAGCCTGCTTGTTTCAGATGTGGTGGGAATCACAACTCAAATTCGTGTTGGCACAAATCTTGTTAAAACTTGTTACAACTGTAAAACTGTCGGCCATATTTCCAGAGTTTGTATGAAAAGAAAATCAGACCAGCAGCCAGGAAGGGCTCATTTGGTAGAGAGCCAAGATGCCGAGTCTGATGACGACACAACATTGTACGCCATTTATTCTGCAGTCAGACAAGGTAACAGATGAAATAACTGTTGATGTTCTACTGGACAAAACACCTGTGAAATTCACTGTTGATACAGCTGCAACGGTTTCAGTTTTACCCGAGAGATTGTATCGACAACACTTTTCTCATATTCCTGTAAAGGACAGTTCTACTAGGCTGGAAGCCTACACCGGTGATAGAATTCCTGTTGTGGGAGAGGTGCATGTTTCAGTCAGCTATGGGCGGCAATCTGCTCAACTACCATTAGTGGTTGTGGAAGGTGATAGACCACCTTTGTTTGGCCGAAATTGGATGCATCAAATCAGGTTGAACTGGGCCGCGATTTTTGCTGTTGGACAAAACGATGCTTGAAAATCACGATGAAGTGTTCAGTCCGGGATTGGGAGCTATCAAGGGTTTTAAGGCCACAATAAGAGTGAAGCCAGATGCCACTCCCATCTATTGTAAGCCGAGCCGAGAAATGTGTCATCGAAGCCCAATGGATGAAACCCAGTCCCAGGACATGTATCTATACCAATGGTAAGACGATACCCTCTGCGTGACCACAAAGCACCTGACAAATTGAATCTATAATGACTCTAAATGTAATGTCCGATCTTGGTGTCGACAAGAGAAAAAAGATTCAGTGACTCTAAATTGGATGCATCAAATCAGGTTGAACTGGGCCGAGATTTTTGCTGTTGGACAAAAATCACCGCTTGAAACGATGCTTGAAAATCACGATGAAGTGTTCAGTCCGGGATTGGGAACTATCAAGGGTTTAAGGCCACAATAAGAGTGAAGCCAGATGCCACTCCCATCTAGTGTAAGCCGAGACCTATTCCTTACGCTCTTCGCGAGGAAGTCGAGAAGGAATTAGACCACCTGGAGAGCACTGATGTGATCAAGAAAGTGGAACATAGTGATTGGGCTTCTCCAATTGTTGTTGTGCCAAAGGCAGATAAATCTGTTCGTATCTGCGGGGACTATAAAGTGACAATAAATCAAAGCGTGGCAGAGGAGCAGTATACACTCCCAACAGCCGAGGATTTGTTTTCCACTTTGTCAGGTGGAAAGTTTTTCAGCGAGATTGATTTATCTGCTGCTTATCAGCAGATTGAGCTGGATGAAAACTCGAAACAATACCTGACCATCAACACCCACAGGGGGTTGTACCAGTATCAGCGCCTATCCTATGGTGTTAGCAGTGCTCCAGCCATTTTCCAGTCGGTCATGGATAAAGTGCTGGCTGGGATTGATAATGTTGTTTGTTTCCAGGACGACATCCTGATTGCCGGTAGGACTGAAAAAGAACAGTTGGAAACTCTAGAAAATGTCCTCAAGCGATTAGCAGATCATGGTGTGAAGGCTAAAGTGGTGAAATGCAGATTTCTCCAAGAGAGTGTCGAATATCTCGGGCATCGTGTGGACCAAGACGGTTTACATCCAACTGAGGAGAAAGTTGAGGCCATTGTCGAGGCTCCAGAACCACAGAACCTCACGGAACTGAGGTCATTCCTTGGTCTACTGAATTACTATGGAAAATTTCTACCAAACTTGTCAACAAAATTGAAACCACTACATGATCTCTTGAAGGCTGGTGTGAAATGGAAGTGGACTGACGAGTGTGCTCATGCCTTCAAAATGGCAAAACAGCAGCTTTTGGAGAGCAACGTGCTTGTGCACTATGATCCAGCGAAACCCATGAGCTTAGCGTGTGATGCTTCTCCTTACGGCATTGGTGCTGTCATTTCACACATCATGGAGAATGGAGAAGAGCGGCCGATTGCTTTTGCATCACGAACATTAATGGACAGCGAGAAAAACTACGCACAAATTGAAAGGGAGGGCCTTGCCATCATTTTTGGTGTGCGCAAGTTCCACAAATATATGTATGGGAGAAAGTTCACGCTAATCACAGACCACCAACCACTGACCAAAATCTTTGGACCCAAAACGGGTGTACCGACCTTAGCTGCACTGCGACTGCAGAGATGGTCGTTGATTCTGCAAGCACACCAGTACGAAATCAGATATCGCAAGTCAGCAGACCATGCGAATGCCGATGCTCTCTCGCGGTTACCTTGGGAGGATTCAAAACTAGCATCTGAAGCCAAGATCAACTACTTCACAAATCTTGAAGATTTACCGGTGTCGGCGAAAGACATCAGTGAGGAAACCCGGAAGGATCCCATTTTATCCAAGGTTCTGGAAAACACACTCAATGGATGGATGAACTTCCACCAGGATCCCGCCTTGACGCCGTACGCTCGAAGAAACGAACAGCTGTCTGTTGACCAAGGATGTCTGCTCTGGGGTATGAGAGTGGTGATTCCTCCGAAGTACCAAGACCGTCTCCTGTATGAACTCCATGAGAACCATCCAGGAACTGTGAGGATGAAGGCTATGGCCAGGACTTACCTGCGGTTTCCTGGAATTGACCAGGAAATAGAGAACATTGTCAATGGCTGTGACGTTTGTCAGTTGGTTCGAAATGCCCCTGCAGAAGCACCACTTCATCCATGGCGGTTTCCACCCCAAATTTGGGAACGTGTACATTTGGATTTTGCAGAGAAAAATAACCAAATGTTTCTAGTTGTTGTGGACAGTTTCTCTAAATGACCGGAGGGAAGTCCATGACTTCTACAACTTCAACAAAAACCATTGAAGTACTCATAAATCTGTTCGCTTCCCATGGACTTCCAGAGGAAATAGTTTCCGATAATGGACCCCAGTTTGCATCCGCCGAAATGGAACAATTCATGAAGCTAAATGGAATAAAACACATGCTTGTCCCACCCTATCACCCACCAAGTAATGGGCAAGCGGAGCGTTCAGTCGAGACTCTGAAACGAGCTCTCGAGAAACAAGTTTTGGAAGCAGAGTTTAACAAACGACATTTGTCACTGAACCAGAGACTGGCAAATTTGTTGTTAAAGTACCGGACAACTCATGCTGTAACTGGTGTTCCACCAGCTGAACTATTTCTGAAGCGTCAACTGAGAACCAGATTCTCTTTGCTGAAACCAAATTTGACAAAAATGGTAGAGAATCACCAGGAAAAACAGAAACAGTTCCATGACGATCAAGGTGTGAAACTACGCGAATTATTTAAGGGTGAGAAGGTCCAGGTGAGAAATTTCAGAGGGTCCAAAGTGGAGAAATGGATCCCTGGAATGGAGTCCAGGAGTCTCCGTCCTAGGACCTACCTGCTAAGAGTGGGCTCCCAGACGCGTTACTGTCATGTAGACCATCTCCTAAAATCCCGTACTGTTCCTCCGAATGCGAGTGCTGAGAGCCGAGTACTTCCAGACGAAATCCCGCAAGGTGACAGACCCACTGATCACAGTACGACTGACAATGCTCCGTCGAACACAACAACTTCCAATCCAACTACTGATACTACAGAAGGCGTGGAGCCTGTAACACCAGAAGTAAACTCACCTGAACGAAATGTGTCATCGAAGCCATATGGAAGAAACCCAGTCCCAGGACATGTGTCTATACCAATGGTAAGACGATACCCTGTGCGTGACCACAAAGCATCTGACAAACTGAATCTATAATGACTCTAAATGTAATGTTCGATCTTGGTATCGACAAGAGAAAAAAGATTCAGTGACTAAATATATTTTTCTATCTGTTCTGTATTTGTCGACA
>JAVTVY010025538.1:0-11351 GCA_036873755.1 Hanleya hanleyi
AACTCTGCTATGCATCCAAACTTCTACACCCATAAAACATCTTGGTCTAGACTGTTAAGGGGCTGAGGAGTTGTAGAACCTCTGGTGCCTCATGTTTATAGTTTTTGTTAGAGCTTGACTCAAGAGTATATTATAGCATAGTTTCAGCCCTATATAGCTTAAGAGATAACAAAAATATTAAAACGGGCCGAAATGGCTCCAGGACTGGGCATGTCCCAAGTAGCCCAGGCCAGATGCACATCTGATATACAGTTATATAGTTGTTTTGTGACCTTACTAATCAAGCCGCATATCCAACATTCTATATTCAGCCGTCGTCCATTCAAGAATTTCTGCGTCGATATTCTGTATGACAGCCCTTTTTCCAAATTTGTATGAAATAAAAATGATGTAGGTCTTTTGATAGTGTCTCTGGTGAGAAACTTTTGCTGAAACTCTAGAAAGCTGATGTCAGTGGTTATGGCTTTAAAATTATAAAATATATGTACCAAACGTCAGGATCATGTGTCGGAACAAATATGGGTGTGTCAGATTTTTTTAAACACGGTAAATGCAAGAATACCCAAGAAAACTAACCTGTAATGCCCGATGGCATACGGTTTAAATACGGCCACCAAAACAATAAACCTACATATATTTGTCGAGAGAAATGTACAGAGGACGGGCGTATGGCCGTTATTGCAAGACCAATTAATGGTCCGGGCAGACAATTGTACACAATGCGGACCCAAAAATAAGAAAACCGAATCTATTGGGTTTTTTCGAAGCAAGTACAGAGTCAATGTCACTTGTTACTGTTGGTGCCCAAGTAGTAGAGAGCCTGTCTGAATATAAAGTACCTTGGATTGGTTATTCATGCAAATAACCATTTTAATGTAGCACAAGACATTGTCACACAAATACCAAAAAAAACCTTTCCACAAGGCGATCAATAGATTTGGATTGATTATCACCGTACAGAGCTCTGAAACTGTTCGACTTCTAACAGTGGTATGCAGTTGGGATACTCGCTCTCATTTGACAAATTGTCAAATTTGTATTCTAAATTCCTTAATGGTACATATGTATTTGAGAAAATTACATATGAAATTCTTCGAAAATATACTAGGGGTGCATCTGCAAGGCTATAAACACTGCAATGTTGGGAAGCTAGGAAGATATCCTCTATGTATCAGTGCAATGGCACAAGTAATAAAATATTGGTTCACATTGTTAAGGAATCTGAGCTCACTAGCCTGGTGTTTGAAGCCTATCCGGTGCTCTGGAGTGAAATCTGTTTAAGGTATACTTATCTATTATGTCTTATAAATCACAAATCTCTGTGCAATAAGATAAAGCTCTCCATTCAGTCCAATTCCATTCCTGATGCAAGTACAATCTGATAGAAGGAATAAAGCAACAGCAAATTGAATGTGTTCGAGCAAATTGAAGTGCTAGTGAACCGATGGTTGTTGTTATTGCTGTTGTTCTGCAAAATACAGAAGTAAGGAAGTTTACCATACAAATAGTGGTAAAGGCCAGTCGGGTTTTTTTTCGAATAGTTTACAATGAAATTTGCTCGGTAATACAGGAAAATAAATTTGAGTAATTGATTAAAATTCTTTGTCAAATTTTCAGCTAAATATGAATCGCACTTATCAATATATGCATGGTCATTTAAAGATGTTATGGTAGGACGAGGGAAAATTAATGAATATTTTAGAAAATATAGGCTGCCGTAATACCAAATATAAAAAAAAAATAATTTGCTGGAAATATGGTGTATTGGTCTAAATTCGATGTATATTTCTTCCTTGGTCCACTCGACCTTTGAGAGCTTCCGCGACATCTGTATGACCGTGCCATTCGGGATTTTTGTCCGATTTTTCGAGTTAAGAAAAAATAAATAAATAAATAAATGTAAATTGATCTCCCTCGTCGCTTTTTGCCACAAAAAGGATGAAGAACAATCATTTTTTTCTTCATTTGACTTTAATCTATAGGCATATGGCTGAAACAAAATATCCAGTTAAATATTTGCATGTGCGCCTTATTTTTTTCAATTAATGTGGGGATTTTGTCTGTTGGGGGGTTTTGTCTTTGGAATTTTGTATCTAATACCACCCAAGCCGGTGC
Source organism: Hanleya hanleyi (assembly GCA_036873755.1). NCBI lineage: Eukaryota > Metazoa > Mollusca > Polyplacophora > Lepidopleurida > Hanleyidae > Hanleya > Hanleya hanleyi. The sequence goes on from JAVTVY010025538.1 coordinate 2,116, forward strand.
TAGAGGCCTTGTTGACGTATCGTTCAAGATGTCTACAATAAAAACGTGGTTGGGATAAAAATCATCACAGTGATAATTTTTTGCATTTGTGATGTTTTAGAAATATGCAGTCAGTATATTTGTCTGTGGAGTCCTCGTCGGCATCGTTTTCCACTAACATTTTCATATTGCGTTTAATAGTCAGTGTGGTGTGTTGTTTCGTGGAGTTTTTGTCTGATCCATCACAAAACCCCCAAAGACAAAACTCCCACAGACAAAACCCCCGAAACATCACGTAAAACGGATATATCGTAAGTGATTTTTTCATCATATAATTACTGGTCCCCTGACTAGGTTGCTTGAGCTTTTGTTAACTTAATTTCACAAGTGCGACAATTAGAAAATGCAAGCCCAACTACTAATTTAAGGACAGCTATCCCCTTAGAGGCAGTTTTTGCACCCTCATGACAATTTGTCGTCTGTATCAATAAATATACAAGATAACCATAATAAACTATATATTTTATGAAAGCATACATCGTAGGGATTCCAACTATATGATTTGTATAACTGACGCTGCTACTGTGTAAAAAATATTCCAATTTAAAAAATTAAAATGAAAACAATAGCGTCCATTTTTCAATTGAAATTTCATGAAAACTGTTGGTCTTGTTTCAACTTTGATGGTATACCTTGGTAGGAGACAATTCGAACTAGTAAAGTCTATCTCATTTTTTTTATTTTTGCCTGGTTTTGTTTTTATAATTGTTTTACTAAAATAAATTGAAAAAAATGTACCGTTTCACGGTCGTTTGTCTTAAAAGTTGGATAATTAAAAGACGAAGCCAAACTTACAAAAAGTGAGATAAATTTTCTATATCACCTTATAAGTAACAAGCGAGAAATCGGGCAAAATGTGTCCAGCTATACATCTGATGAATTAATCCCTTTTTTTTGCTTGAATTCTATTGTCAAATACATTTTTAATCTGTCTAATGGGACCTACTCGAATTCTTGTTTATTCTGGATAACTATATATATTACACCAAGTTTTTTTCATCAAGTCGGTTTAAAGTCCAATGTAAACTTGAAAAACCTGCTAAAACTTGTTCACACCGGTGTAGATTACTTCACGGCGGGTGTCTGAGTGAAGTGTCACCGACATAATTAGAAATCAAAATAAGGATGTTTGCATGGTTTTGATCAGAATGGGGTACATTAATGTAAATAAGTAGGACTAATAGATAATTAGCTTACCATAATATTGCGGAAATGAGTTTTGGAAAGGGAAATTTAACAGACAAAAATAATAGTAGCCAAGCCCAAGCTAAGGCAATCTGTTTAATTGTTCCAGTGCCTCGGAAACTAAATTTTTAATCCTAATATTGAAGCACTTCTATTTATAATTTTTATTTCATTTTTTCACCAAATGTTAGAGGAAATAGTGAATATTTGAATGAAGAAATAAAAAAATAACCAATTTTGACCCTCTAAGGGGATAGCTATCCTTAATAGTTTTCGTAACTGTGTCATCAGTAGTTAAATCTGCAAGCATTCGCTAACTAATACTGGACTTTACTTAAGAAACTGATTAATCGAGGTGTACCCCCTATATATAGTCAATTTACTGCTTGAATGGCTTAAGAGTCAACTATTTTCCGTCAAATGAGGTTCGATTTACTCTGAGACATTTGGCGCTTGTTATGGTGTACGACAGGATGGAATACTTTCCCCGTCACTCTTTGCTATTTACATACATGAACTTGATGTAGCTCTTTCAGAGGCCAATGTAGGCTGTAACCTTGCTGGTGTATTTATGAACCATCTTATTTATGCTGATGACTTATGTCTCATATTTGCCCACCGGCCAAACCTCTGCCGGCTCTTTTACAAATATGCGAAACCTACTCTATTTCTCATGACATTCTTTTTAATACTAAGAAATTACAAGCGTCTAGTCCGTCATTCATAATCCAGCCGTCGTCCATTAGAGAATATCCGCGTCCATAATCCAAAGACCTATTCCATTTTCCACATAACAGTATTAGCACCAAATTCAAAAAGACAATCATAGTATACACAAACATAGGCTTGTTTCCTGCAAGAGAGAAGCGGTCAACAGTTTTCAATGATGCCGGCAAGACATCATGATGTTCCAGAAATATCAAATCCGTATCGCTGATCAGTATTCTTAATCCATAATATTCGTTATAGAGTCGTCATCTAAAAACAAGATGTATCTCAGTCCCGCTTTGATTGTGACTGTTCATATGAGTACCATGAGGATCTTGAAGTACATGGGTTCATACGGCCCCTAGCCCCGGGTTAAGCGGAATTAGACACAAGTTACGAAACGTAGCGCCATAGATCTTGCACGCTACGTTCGTATTTTGCTATCAGCATGCGATATGTATCGCCAAATTTGAGAAACTTTGAGTGGAGGCGCTTGGTGGAATAGCCCTGTTTTATGTTTCTGCAACAATGTTTTGTGACGTTGATTAAAATCATCACATTTAACACAGGATCTAGCAAATGCTACTAAGCGAGATATGTATACGCCATATGCAGGTCCCACTGGAATATTACTATCCAGAAAGGGATAGTTTACGATGTCGAAATTGTAATCATCTCTTTTGTCATAAAGTCAACGAGAGAGAATGCCCGCTTCATTTTTATAGAGATAGAGATGTAAATAAGATGTGCCTGTAGGGCTATCTGTAGTTTCCTTCAAATCCAGTGAAGGTGGATATATATCCTTCACTGCGTCATTTATATAGCGATTATCCACAGCGAGAAGATCGTCTATATAGCGTTTGGTGAATGAGAAGGAACGGGCTTCGAATGGATCGGTTTTTGAAAGCGCCTGCATATAGTCATATTCATAAGAGAACAGATGCAGGTCAGCCAACATGGGTGCACAATTAGTACCCATTGGAATACCTATATGCTGCTGATATATTGTGTTGCCAAATTTCACATAGATATTTTTAATGAGAAATTCAAGCAACTCTATAAACAAAGAAACATCCCATGAATGATATCTCTTGTATGTAGTCGAGCTAAAGAATGCTTTATGGCTTCCGACATTAATATATCTACGATCATTTTTCTTGAACACAGATACTATTAATGAACTTAGTCAATAAGGTCCTGATGAGGGATTGTAGTACGGAGAGACGAGAAATCCCATGTGGATACATGTCTGTACGGTATGTGACCTTTAGCATCAAGCTCTTCCGTAAGACATTTTGAGTTTTTCAATATCCACATACATTCAACGCCAGAGTTCTCAGAAATAGTGGCGCAATACCTTTCCCAAAATGCTTTTACCTCCTGAAGGGCCCTCGTCAATAGGGTTGAAAGAAGCTTGGTGGTGCAGCTTCTAGAACCAGCTATGAATCTAGCTTTGTATGGTGATTTATGCATTTTGGGAGTCCAGCATATTTTTGGTATGTCGTTATGATTGGTTGGAATTACAAGCGTCTAGTCCGTCATTCATAATCCAGCCGTCGTCCATTAGAGAATATCCGCGTCCATAATCCAAAGACCTATTCCATTTTCCACGTAACAGTATTAGCACCAAATTCAAAAAAACAATCATAGTATACATAAACATAGGCTTGTTTCCTGCAAGAGAGAAGCGGTCAACAGTTTTCAATGATGCCGGCAAGACATCATGATGTTCCAAAATATCAAATCCGTATCGCTGATCAGTATTCTTAATCCATAATATTCGTTATAGAGTCGTCATCTAAAAATGATGTACCTCAGCCACGCTTTGATTGTGACTGTTCATATGAGTACCATGAGGATCTTGAAGTACATGGGCTCATACGGCCCCTAGCCCCGGGTTAAGCGGAATTAGACACATGTTACGAAACGTAGCGCCATAGATCTTGCACGCTACGTTCGTATTTTGCTATCAGCATGCGATATGTATCGCCAAATTTGAGAAGACAAATACCTCTTTCCCTGAGAAACTTTTTGTGATTGTTAAATAAATCTTCCAGAGTAAATGCAGTTTGGGAGTAAGTAGACGTATTTGATGAAGATATGTCTACACTCAATTCTTTAACCAGCACCTGGTAATAGTAATATTTACATATGAATATTATATTATTCGGAACCAAAACGCTATAAGAACTTCACACCTCCTGTATTACGCTTATGTGGTAATCGCTTAGACTTTGTTTATTCTTATATATACTTAGGACATGCTATTTCTGAAGATCTTTCCGATGATCAGGATATCGAATGTCAGAAACGTAAACTATGCATCAGGGTCAATGTTCTCTTAAGAAAGTTCGCAGCATGTACCGAACTTGTAAAAAAGGGTTTGTTTCGTTCATACTGCTGCAATATTTACTGTTGTCAGCTTTGGTGCTCTTACAGCAAGAAAGGTCTCAACACATTGAGAGTTACTTATAACAATTCGTTCAGGTGGCTCGTGTGTTACAGACGTCATTGTAAGCTACATGTTTGTGATTAATCGCATTCCGTCTTTTGGCGAGTTAATACGAAAGTCCGTTTTTCGGTTCAAGCTAACTGATTGTGACAATGTGATAATTTGTAGATTGCTTAACTGTGATGTTTATTTCTCGTCAAAGCTAGAAGCCAAATGGTCTGCAATTTTGCACTAGTGCTCTTATCCACATGTAAACAACTTTGGTGTAATCTGTATGGACGCCCGTTCAGTCTGAAATAAAACTATTATTATTTATTATTATTAATATCGGTTGACTGCATGTAGAATCGCCTTCTAACGGCAATTGTGACATTAGCTTGGGCTTTGACAACTGCTATTGAGACAATTGACGCAAATGAGACAGAGCCAGCCAAACTTCTCTGGCTGAGGATGGAAATAAATTGATTTAAATAATAAAGATTACAGTGACAGAAGAAGTAATTTGCTCATTTTGTTTAATGACCACAATGCTCTAAATGTACCCCATTAATTATTGATAATAATAATACTATCAGTTCAACTGGATCTGTAAATCATGTACTTCATACATATTTTTTATTTATCATATTCCTATGTATGGTAGGTAAAAAATACAAAGGCATTGCTTCAGTGTTTTTTTGCTGAAAAGCAACAGGAACTTGATAATGTTATGTCTAGGACTGTAATATCACTTGTCTTTACTGCACCATGTAAACGTCCTGTCTGTGTCTTGTGTGCTGTCCTCAGTGTTTTATAGGGTGGATGGAGGGTGTCTGGTTCCATGCTGCTTCAAACATTTCTTGAAGCAGCAGGAACGCAACTTGGCTGGGTGGTGCTTAGTTGGTTCATCGCGATATAGCTGACATATTGTTGAAAGCGACGTTAAATTCTATTCACTCACTCACTCACCCAGGCTGTACAATTTCGTATCGCATTCTCCGTATCAAATCCGCCGGAAAAGAGGGACTACTTTCGTCCTGTTTATCTAACTATCACTGATTCGCGCCAAATGTTGGGGAATGCAAGTATATTTGGCCATTATTGGGTCATTGTTTTATCTTGTGTTCGTGGCCAAAACTCTAATTTACCAAAAAATACAATGTGATGAAGCCAGTAGCCACCAACACGTATAAACGGACAGGCTTGCTATGAAAATAAAATTTATTTAAGAGGAATGTCTGAGTGAGTGAGTGAGTGAGTGAGTGAGTGAGATTTAACGTGGTTTGAACAAGTTTCCATTCATATTCCAACGGTGCCTACACACGAGGGTGTCCACAGTTCCCATCATCCTGGACACTGTTCAGCCTAGCCAGTACAGCACCCGCTCACCCATCCAAGTATCGACCGGGCTCAACGTCGCTATGTACGTCTATCGACTGTTAGGCCTATGTCTATGTGTTATGGGATTCACACAACAATAAATTCCATCAGCATAGTTCAGCGAGTAAAGTTCGTATCTAAAAACCGCAAATATCGTCAGACATTCGTTCACTATTATCCCATGTTGAAATTTTCCTGTCCTTTAGTATAATACAATTTCGTACACTTTACAATGGAGGATTCGTCTGCCGATTTTGATAGTGAAACGAACATAAGCTTTTTGCTCAATTCCCCCCAACCAATCTGACGAAGGAAGTTCATCGAATAACTTTCTCAATGACGATGGGATCGATGGTGCGATAAAGGACAAGGCTTTTGAGCTGGACATGACGACGCACCATCCCATTGCAGCAGCAACAAAACCAGCAACAGCATCAGTGTATACTCAATCTCAGGGGAACCGTGATGAATCTGACTTCGACCCTGAAGGGGCTGAAGATTTAGCTTTGCTCAATGAAAAAACACAACATCATAACCCCCACCAATTGTGAATGACCGTTCCTCAACAATTGTAGAACTTTAAAAACCCTAAATAGAGTTCGTTGATGAAATAAGAAATAAAAATTCATTACGAAAAACTGACAGCGTAGTACCGGTACGCACTTTCGCACACTAGTTCGGGACCTCGCCGCGGTTTGAAGAACTAGAACTACAGCTGGTCCCGTTGGATGACTACATCGGCTCATTTTTGCTCTCGATTAGGAAATTTGATGTGTCTGAATTTGAGCCAGACACTCAACAGGTTACCATCGAGATATCGACAAGTTCTTGTGTGAGAAAACTTCAGCATGAGCATGAGTTCCATACCAGTCGCGATATCCTGGGCTCTACAACGAATGAACTTAATGTGAAAGGAAAACTAAATAGGTCAAATAAATTGGAGCCCCTCACCCGAGAGGAATAGATCATTCTATCTGAAAATTGTCATCTTGGCTGTCAATATCCAAACGTGTTACAAAACAAAATGTAATTAAACAATACCATGCATTTGGACTGCGGACAACATCTGAAAACCGAAACCTGAGTCGGAGGATTTAACGGTCAAAACTGAGGCAAACGGCGTAGAATTCATTAACTTCAACGAGCGAGTGACAAAAACGAGAACCGTTGCCAACCGGTATCAAAAACGAGTTCGCGACCTAGAACGCCCCTTCCATCCCAAACAATCGGCGTCGCCAAATAGCACGGAGGAGTATCCCGTTCATACATGAAGGGAGGTTCGAAGTCGCAAACAAATTTTATCTTGCCATTCATCACGGATGAAGCATCGAGCTCTCTCTGATACAAATGGGGTGGGGGATAAATTAGGGGCATAATGAAAACAATGACAGATAAGTTAACACACCACAGTGCCAGAAATTCAACAGCGCCACGTCTGCTCCACCCCACAAAAACTTTGCCAGTCTCAATAATTGTGCCTTCGCCATTTAGGCCCTTTCACTCTGCCCATTCGATTGGGCATGCGTAGAACTGGCAGTATCAATGGTAAGTCCCCATTCGTTGGAAAACGCTTTCAGCCTGACTATTGAACGGCGTGTTGCCAGCTATCAACATTTCGCGAGAAGATCGACCAGTGGTTCTTCTTGGTTTCGGCGGAGACACTGTGCACACGTTGACCATTTCGTGACCAGTTTCTCTATTTCTCTGGGCATTCCCGGTCAGTAGAGGATTTCTCTGGCTCGGGCTTTACAGTTGTCATCAACGACTTTCATGGATAAGACTGAGACTGTTCTTTCTCATCCTCTGAGGGATGAACGTCAAACCTTCTGCTTCAAGCAGATCGTCATGAATGAGCCAGTATTGAGTGACTGCAGCTGGACATTCATCATGTCGGTGTTGTGGCCATCCCGCTTTCATCGTTGCTGAAAGTTCTTGCAGCACAGGGTTCTGGTCAGTGGCAGATTTCAAATCTTCCAGGTTCTGTGGAGATACAAGAAAGTTGGCCACAAGACTGAGTACTATGATATCCATCTCGTCTTGTGTGGACTTGTCACATTATGTGTATTCTAGGTGAAAACAATCGAATCCTTCTAAAGATTTCTTGGTGTTTTTTCTGATTTCAGACCGGAATCCGTCCTAGTATAGTGTCATTTGCCAAATGGGGAATTGAACGTCGTATGCAGTGAATTTTCGTCATCCAGTTAGATGAGTCAGCATCCATCCTTCATATCCAGAACAGAGCACACTTTGTTGTTTAGAAGAGTCGCTATATCTTCCGCAGTGGAAACACGGTAGTGTTCCCTCTGACCATACTATTCACTCATGCTGTCGGTGTATCCACCTTAACAATGACCCCTTTCGACTCCATTCTTTGAGAAATTCCTTCCAGGTGGCCTTGTAAACTGTATCGTACTTTGCTCGGTGGGCGAAAAACAGACGATACGGTAGGTTCCACTTTGATATGATCATAGCCTTCGAGACAGCGTAAACCGTTGAACACGTGAACGTATTTTCTGCGCGAACTGTGAAGACTGGCACGCTTTGAGCCCAAGAATTGCTGAGGCTCTGACCTCAGCCATCGGACTTACCGTATGAAGACAGCATACACGATGTTGGGGAGTATAACGGACGGTGTTTGATTTTTTTCAACATTTGCACTGGAATCACGTTGGCTTCGGTCTTGATGTCTAGTTTAAACTTGAATTGCGTACTGCTATGTATAAATAACATGGTCAGGGGTCATCTCTCTTGTTGTTTCGAGTGAGCCAATAAATACTCCATTGAATCTTGATCTGTTTCTTGATTTTCTATTATGTGTACTTGAAGTTGAATTGACCCGGTTTTGCGCGCCAGTCGTCTTTTGCACATTTTGCAACATGATTCATGCCTTCACAATAAGAACAATCTTTGCCGTATGCCGGGCCGTTGCGTGGTTCGTGATTTGAACTGTATGCCGGGCCGTTACGTGGTCCGTGATTTGAACTGCAATGGCAACAATCGAACAGTTTGTCTGTTTCATGTTGTTAACTTCTATTTACAGAATGCACAGATGCAGCTTTCTCATAATGAGCCGCTTTCGTTTATTGTTTGCTGGCCTCACTCAACGGCTTACTGCAATATTGAATCGGGAGAGTCCCTCAGGAGCCTGTCCTGCACTCGTGCATCACAAATGTCAAGCGCAAGGCGGTCATGTATCATGCCTTCTAGTGAGCGCTAGCTGCTGGCCTTGGTTTTCAGTTCTGTTACAAATTGATCCACTGACAGTTTGACAGTTCAAGAATTTGAAGCAATGTTTTTTCCGAGGATACAGTAACTCTGGAATTTCTAATAACTTTGACGTTTCCCCCCCCTCCCCCCTTTCCGCAAAGTGAAATACATCCAGTGTTTCGGGTCCCACTAAATGCATCAAAATTGCGGCCATCCGGGGTTTGCGCCCGTCGCCAGCTTTGGATGCCGTCATACACATGATAAACGGTTGTAGCCATCGTTGTCA